>MIQA02023517.1:0-13099 GCA_001887855.2 Sclerospora graminicola
TAATGGATTAGAAATGCAACGGCTCTTTCATAGCTGCTCAATGGCTTGGCTCACCATTACTAACTTCAGCTGTACCCATCTTGTAGTGTCGTAAACGTGAAACTGCCAAATTATAATCATGGCTAGGTTACCAGACAACCACGATAATGTCAAACAGTGTTTAATCGTGAACGCTGTTTTGACCAAATCCAGTGTCTTGGTAGAAAAGAGCGTAGGCAAACAGAAAATCCAGTATTTTACAAGACGGACCCTAAGATTAAAAAGGTTAATATGGTGCAACTATTGTTAGCGGCAGCTGCGTTCCAGGTGACTGTTGCACATGATTTATATTACCGCAGTGATACCATGACTGATTTCAAATGGGGGCATAATAATTGAAGTTCTGATTTTGCAACCAAACCAAAAGTTGGAAGGCCCCTAAGAACATCTCCAGCAGCATACTAAATCCGAGGCATATGCTATATTTGGCATGTCTTTAGCTTTTTTCTACAAAAGTACTATAACCAAGCCAAATTTGGCATCTGTGGCTAAGGGACGCTCTTATTTTGCTCCCGGGAGGGATGTCCGTACGGTGATCCCGTTTCCCAATAATATTAAGGAAGGTCGGGACAAATGGGGTCCACCTTCGTAATGTAGAACACGTAACATTCTACAGGGCTCCAGGATGACAATCGTGAACCATAAACGCAGGAGACGATAAACTTCATCCAAAGTTTATGTCATTTGCAACTCAAAACCTTTCAAGACTGTATGGTGGACGTGAAGTGTTGTCTCGTTCATTTCGGAATCGATTTTTGGAAATTCAAGTAGACGAAGTTGAATCTAGCGAGCAGCAACAATTTTGCAAGAGCACAGTTTACTGTCTCCGTCGTTTTGGCGATTTTAAATTGACATCATTGAAGGCGATATGAAGAAACGTTACTGGTAAAATATCGTTTTAGTTTAGACTTGCCAACACATTTAATCTGCTTTGTGGATTAGGATTTCTAGGTCTTTCCTTCCCACAAAGAAAAAAACAATTGCAAACTGGAGATTACACGTGCGTAGAACCATGGGTCCACCGCAGAGGTTTTCGGACACAACCATGAAGCAAGAGTGAGTGAAAGATTGATATTTTATACTTTTGTTATGCATCGATACTAACCAAATCAAACTCGCTGGACACTCGAGCGCATTACAAACCACCTCAAAAATCTGTACGGGTGCACAACGCACCACGAATACGACATTCTTGAAGGAGCACCGTTCATGTGTGGTAGCGTGATTCACAAAAATCTGGAATAAGTGGTCCACATTCCGCTGTTGATTGGTGGCTGTGGGAACACCCATCAAGACGGAACCGTTGATGGGTGGGACAGGTTGGTTCCACTCAGGATGATACATAAGTGATAACGGGCTATCGTAAACCGTGGAGAAAAATAAGATGATGCCGTTGTCACGCCCTATCCCAGAGAACAATGGACCCGTAAATATCACGATCGGATGTGAATATCCAGATACTGGATCGGGTTCGTGCGAGAGCGGACCGGTCAAGATATATGTGATGAGCAGTGTTATGGACAGTTTGATATATCAGGCGCGGTAGAACCTGGTCATTGAGTCGATCCAAGAGGTTTGAGCTGATGAGATATTGAGATCGTGGTTGACTGGCCGAACGATTTGGTCCTGCCCTAGAATGTGAAGATCAAGTGTAGAACGGGGTACAATGCGTGAAATGGGGGAATATCAACTGAAACAAGCGTCAAGGGTCAACGAACTTGCTCCGAATCAGCATTAAAAAGATCTGATTGGGTTCGACTCTAGGAGGAATGCTGATTCCAGTTCAACTACGCGGTTTAACATATAATGGAGGTCGAAGACAGGGTTGAGCGAGCGGGAGATGTCGATGTCTTGGTGATCCTGAGGTGGTTCGAAGTGATTAGGGGCTGATTCGACCTGAATCCCAGGCAGATCCCGAACCGGTCTGGATCAACCCTGAATCATCTTCCAGCTGTTGAGGAAGAAGGGATTTCAGCCGAGATCGGCGTTGAATCGGATGACCAACGCCCAAGAGACCGATCCCGAACTGGCTCCGAGCTGATTCTTGAAGAATCAGGTTGGTTGAAGATCACAGAGAACCGGATCAGGATCGGCTGAGATCAGCTTAATGTGGTACGGATCAGGTTGAAGATGCGTTGAAGATTGGTTTATGGTGGTACCGGAACAACGTTGTGACGCGATGCGCAAGATTCAAGTATGAAGTGGGTCACATAAGTTGGTGTATGGTACATTAGGTATTAGATATTGCATATATAATAACAGGATTGAGTTTACTCCCTTAGCAAAGAGTCGCTCCGCCACGTGTCGCGGTCATTGGGAGCACAGGGCTAACTAGGCCCCTGTAGCTCAACTTAATTCCCGGTTACGACGCGCATAGACGCATTTTGGTTTACCGGAAGTCCCCCGACGGGATTTGTTTAAGTTTTCGACCCTCACCCCCTCACGCGCACGTTTATTGGGCATGTTTTTTTTAATTGGAAAGATTTCGTGGCGATAACGTTTGTGGTTTACTGTGGAAGATCGTGGGTTTATCGTGGTTTTCGTGGTTTCTCGTTATCTCTCGTTTTATTGGCTCTGGTCCGATCGGACGAAGTTTCCCGATCTGTGCCTTTAGATACTTTTAACTAAGTATCGACACTAACCCGTTCTCCGGTGAAGATTTCCACCCGAGAACACCCCCGTCTCAAGAAGGTCAAATCCTCGGACCTGATTCGAATCATCCTTCTCATCTAAGAGTGAGTGTAACCAACGAAGATCAATGGGTACACAAGGTGAGATGAAGTGAAATATGGATCTATCCTACATGACCACCGGTCACAAGACCAGGAGGATAGGATCAGTCATCATAGTGATGATTCATCCGATTCTGATGCCGATCAGGATCACCGGAGTGCCTCCTCCGATAGTTGGTCTTCCAAGCTAGTGGGTATCCGAAATGACCACGACACGTGGCGGAGAGACTCTTTGCTAAGGGGGTAAATTCAATCCTGTTATTATATATGCAATATCTAATACCTAATGTACCATACACCAACTTATGTGACCCACCTCATACTTGAATCTTGCGCATCGCGTCACAACGTTGTTCCGGTACCACCATAACCCAATCTTCAACGCATCTTCAACCTGATCCGTACCACATTAAGCTGATCTCAGCCGATCCTGATCCGGTTCTCTGGCGATCTTCAACCAACCTAATTTTTCGAGGATCAGGAATGAACCAGCTCGGGATCGGTCTCTCAGGCATTGTTCGCCTAATTCTAACACGTTCTTGGCTGAAACGCCTTCTCTCAAAACACCTGGAAGCCGATTCGGGGCTGATCCAAACCGGTTCCTGACGAGCACGGGAATCAGGGCGAATCAGCCCCGGATCACGTCGAAACACCTCAGGATCACCAAAACATCAACACCCCCGCTCGCTCAACCATATCTTTGACCTCCATTGTATGTTAAACCACAAGGTTGAACCCGAATCAGCACTCTTCGTGGTGTTGGATCCGATCTGATCTCTTAATACTGATTCGGAGCAAGTTCATCGACCTTTGTCGCTTATTCCAGTCGGTAAAGCTCATACAGCTCGCCATTTTACGCGTCATGCTCTGTCATATACATGATCTTCATATCCTAAGGCGGGACCAGATTATTCAGCCAGTCAACCGGGGTTTTCATATCTCATCAACTCAAAACACTTGGATCGTCCATGATACACTCCAATGTCCGGGTTTTGCCGTGCCAGATATACCACACTGTCTCTAGTACCGCTCATCAAGTGTATCTTGGCCGTTTCGGTTTCGCACGCTCGCACGAACTCAGTCCAGTAGCTGGGTATTCACATCCGATCGTCATACTCGCTGGATCGTTAGTCTCTGGGACAGGCAGGGCGTGGCAATGGTATCATCTTATTTTTCTCCACGTTTGCGATGACCCGTTATCACAAATATACCATCCTGAATAGGACCAGCCTGTCCCACCCATCAACGGTTCCATCTTGATAGGAGTTCCCACAGCCACCAATCAACATCCGTGTGTGGACCACTTATTCCTGATTTTGTTGAATCACTCCACCATGCTCTGAGATCTAACACAGTTGGGAAGGCCTTCTCCCTTGACGAATGCGGGCACCCAAAATTCTTCCCTAGTCAGCCATAGCTTATGCGGCGGTCATGAGACCGAAGCGTCACCTCCACCGTCCGTCCCGACCCGGCTTAGTTTTTTTGTGAAGGCACCATATAGTTGTCGCCGATCAGTCTACTGGATCTGCACCTTATCAGGCAAAGTCAGCTTACCGTGGGATAAGTCCAGCCGTATGACGGGGGGGCACCATGAAATCCATCCCCAAAATTGCATCCTGCCCGGCTGACCTTCCTAGCCAGGCAGTAAAATAATTCACCAGTGACCCAGCCAGTGTAATCTTTATTTTTGTCCCTCCGTGGGTCATATGCGAACTTTCTCCAATTCCAATACACTATTGCATCTATGTCTCATCAATGTTACACCCAACCTTACAAGCAAAGGTGGTGTCGACGATAGAAACTTCTGCACCAGAGTCAAGGAGAATAGTGGCCTTCGGGTTATTTGTCTTACCTCGGGCTTTGGCTTGCTTGAACCACTTGTCTGGCAAAGGTACTTCCAGGAGCCCCGTGATTCATCGGGCAAAAGGTTCAGATCCATAACCACTTCAGACCGAGAATATTCATCCATTCGTATACTGCCCACCAGGTAAGCATTGCTGCCCAGAGACTTGGGCTGACATAATCGTCAACCTAACGTGTATTGTCGGTTACGCTTTGCTTTGCTTCTCGATGATATCACGGCGGTTTTCAAAACCATATGGCTCAAACTTCGAGGGATCGTGATCACGTTAAGAATGCTTCTCTGTAGTCACTCGCATCCTAAAAATATCTCCGGTTACAGTAAGGGGATTATAAGAGCACTGGGGCGCGATATTTCAACGCGCCAAATTGACTTTTAGAGCGCCGAAAATAATTATCAGATAGCGCGTCCTTCCCTCACCGGGGTACCACAAACGGAGCCTCTCTATCTTTAAATCAGCATAACGATAGTTTTTACTCCTGGTAACTATCGTCCGCATGCATATACTGAGGAAGTTCAATATAATCTAATGGTGAATTACCTGAGTTTTCATCCCGGTAAACTATCGTCCGCATTAATATTCAGAGGAATTTAATGACCGCACTAGAGGGATGGGGAGTAGACGTGGTAAGAACCACGTTTACCCCTAATATCTCTAGTGCGGTGTGACTATTACCGAAGACATGACCTACACATTTGCTTCTCTTCTGTCTTTGTGAAGTTCGCGCCGTGTGCCAGTGCGTTTTTGTCTTGATGATGAACATGGAAGTTTTCGATCGAACTTCCCCGCGCAATCTGAGAATCATCGAAAATCGGATTTGCCAAAGATCTCCAGGCTACGCCAAAACCGTCCCAATTTGGCGCGAACTGTACATTGGGCGCATATATACTGTAAAACCTGTATTAGAACCCCATCCCTCGATTTGAACCCCCCCTTGAACAGAACCCCAGGTCCACCTGGGGTTAATTCTACAACCCCATCCCTCAAATAGAACCCCACCCAATTTAACAGTACGGTACGGTGTATAATATTAATTATCGGTTTAATTATAAGTGTTCCTCACCCCGTACCTCACTTTTGCAACATGTAGCCTCAATTTTGTTGCGTGTACCTCAGTTTCGCTATAGTTAATTGGACTAAGGTCCTATTAAATTAGATGATAAAAAAATTACAAGTCCTAATCGAATTCAGATAAAAAATTCAATGGAATCTTTAATTCATCATTTTAAATATTATTCAGAAAATATTAGTGTAAATAGTGGTAAATAAACTGCTATAACAACAAGAATAATACCAGTATTGCGTACGACTGGCAGCGAGCAAAGCGCGCCAATTTTTGCGCGCAACTATTTTGTAATTACGTAGGTCAAGAATTGGCGAAACTTTGAAAGCACTTGAGAGCGCATCCCGACGAGAACTGCAACCACTGGACAAAGAGCTGCAGCTGTGCCGTGGAAATGCCAAGTCCGAATTCATTGTGAAATGCGCAATGCAGTTCCTGAATGACCATCACAAGGACGGCGAGCAGCAGATACTGAGTGAACTGGGCTTTTGTGAAGGCTCGCCACCAATGTCGCCACCTAAACCAGAGGAAATTATTTTGAAAAAGGAGATCCCGTGAGATTAAGAATCGAATCGGATATAAAGCAGGAATCGCATATGTCACATAAAGACAAGATATATCG
Source organism: Sclerospora graminicola (assembly GCA_001887855.2). Classification (NCBI taxonomy): domain Eukaryota; phylum Oomycota; class Peronosporomycetes; order Peronosporales; family Peronosporaceae; genus Sclerospora; species Sclerospora graminicola. The sequence goes on from MIQA02023517.1 coordinate 6,319, forward strand.
TTGCATTCTTTTTTTCTCAAATAGAACCCCCCCCTCGAATATAACCCCACGTTTGGGTGGGGTTATAGTGATAACCCCAGTGGGGTTCTAATACAGGTTTTACAGTATATATATATAGCGTGAAAGATTGCTGCCGGTGGGAAAATATATTACCGCGCAAAACAAATCGCGCTAAATTCCTTTAGCGCGTTGTTTAGCGATCCCCGGTGGAGATGCTCTAAGGATCTCTAAAAAACATCACATCTTACATAGAACGGTTAGTGTAATGAGTGAGTAACTTACATGTAACTTATCACATAATTCAAGAAATTAAATTAGATATCGGCAATTATTTTTCGGGTAGGAGTTTGGACTAAATACATGTAGTTACAACCTTCGTCACTGGAATTTTCTTTAATCGTAACATCCTCAGCTAATATTCAGCTAGCTTTTCTGCTAACTCGCGTTCAAGTGCTCGACGTTCTTCATCAATTTCACTAGAACGTGTCACGTTTAGACAGTAACTTTGCGGTTACTTGTGACGTATGTGCTATCCTGCTGCCCACACTTCATTGCGACGTAACGTCAAGTGTTCAAGTATGGTAATGATGCACTTCTACTCATATTTAATGAATATTCAGCTTTCATGAATATTCAGCTTTTACTTTCTTTTGCTATATTTGTAGAAAAGTGTCCTGTATTTCACTGTCAGATTTTTTCAATTATACTTTTCTTTTAAGCTATTTCTTCTTGCCTTATCAATACCGTACATGCATATCAACTCGTGTTGAAATTTGGAGTCATTTTTACTGTTGAAGATAAAATGAAATTCCGTGATGAGCAAAACTGCGTGGGCACTACTTACAAATTTTACAAAGTTCAGAACAATTAGTTTATAATATATTACTTTTCCTTTTACATATAACCAACGTGTGACACGCGGGTCGAGGACGAAAGTAAGGCTCTTCCGGACAACTACGCAGGATTGGACATTAAGTTTGCATTCATTTTCTAACCGGTCTGGATACATTCGGCGCTACATTGGTGGCACCAACTTCTCTCGCTACCTATTTTTCCACATCTCAGTATCTATCCGTTCTGTTCTTTTCTTTTCTCCCTCTCTCCAAAAGGGATACGTTGTGCGTGGACACTACATGGTCTAGCATTTCCCTTACCTACCATCCAGCCAGTGCATTACTCACCCATTATGGAAACGTTCATCTCTGTTTAAGTCACCTCGGTAAATCGAAGGGTCAACCAAGTGAGCGAAAACCCACCGTTCTGTCAAAATTTGTGAAATGGGTGAGCAAAAAATAAGGATATTATATGGAAGGGGAGACACCTGCTGATCGGTAAGGTAATGGATTACCCCCAGCTACCCAGGTTTCGTTACGCGATATCGACCTCGGGAAAGCGAACCCAGTGACGCAGTAGAGCCGACGGGTTGCTCCCCAATACCGGGAAAAATGTCCGAGCTTATCAAAGGATTGCTGGCAACCAAGATTATCCATCCATCCACCTCGTCATGGGCCTCGCCCATCCTAATTATTATAAAGAAGAACGGGGTGGATATACGATTGTGTATTGATTATCGACTGGTAAATCGGCCACCTCCCGCAGCCACTGAACGCTATACGATTTTGCCTAGGAAGCCTGATTACTATAGCCGCTTCATCGAAGACTTTGTAGTTTACGCAGCAGTGTTGTATGAGTTGCGGGAAGTGGACTACCTTAAGTTGCGGAAGCTGGGTCAATAGGAGGAAGTGCAGGCCGGGTCATCTTTTTTGGCCAATAAGAAGGTGGAATTGCTGATCCCAGCAGATGACCAGCCTACCGAACCAAATCCTGCCAGGTCCGATGATCATATGACTACCGCAAAGGTGCCCTTTGGAATGCTAAAGGCAACAATGGCAATCACACCGGTCCTGAAACATTTTGATCCCAAGAAATTACGGGTTGTTATTATTTATGCCATTCCATTTCGTTAACGGTTATGTTAGGCGTGAATTCTGAGGCGGATGCCACCACTTCTCACTGGGGAAGCCTCCACAATCTGGCACTATAAGCACCCACTCCCTTCTAGACAATGGCTGACCTATCTAACCTCAGCACCATTAATTCTTCTGCTGGGCCTACCGTCGGCGACGGGAGTGTAATAGACTAACGTGGTTGCGTCATGGGGGCTATTGCAATCAACGCTTCTTTGACGTCTTCCCTCGGAGTGATGCTGGCCGCTAGTGTTCCTAGTATCGCTTCTTCTCCATTAGCGCACTTAATAACTCCCAAAGTCCACTGGGATAAAAGTGCAGCCCATTTGCCTAGCCGACCATCGATTCCATTTGCAGTGAGAAGCCATGAAAAAGCCAACCGCCTCTACAGCACCTTAATCAACCGGGACACCAACATCGTGTAACACACATCTAAGATACGTAGCAGAGCCAGAACCGCCTTGTCCACCAGCCCATACGTACCCTTGCCCCACATCCCATGGACCTTACTTCTTGCCGCAGTCGTTTGCCAGATCCTCGGGACTTGTACTCTCCAGCGTGTGTACATTCTAGCGTGCGGGCGTACGCCTTCCACTCATTCGGAATGATTTTAGCATTCGATTTGGTGGCCCCAATACGCCTGTTTCTTTCTTCAACAGAAGTTGAGGAGCGCAAACGAAAGTGCTACAACATATATGTTAAATTACATATTTCCATAAATAAAAAGACAATAGGAGTTGGTTTGCACCTGAATTGGTAAATCAAAGAGTAAACATAGTAGAAAGACGTCAATAAAGTCAATATCAATATAAATAAAGAGAATAGAAGTTTTTCCCACCTGACATGATAAAACAAACAGTAAATGTGTTAAAAAGACGTCAATAAAGTCAATATCAATATAAATAAAGTCAATAGGAATTTGTTCGCACCTGAATTGGTAAATCAAAGAGTAAATATGTTAGAAAGACGTCAATAAAGTCAATATCAATATAAATAAAGTCAATAGGAATTTGTTCGCACCTGACATGATAAAACAAACAGTAAATATGTTAGAAAGACATCAATAAAGTCAATATGAATATAAACGGTAGAACTTTGATCGCGCCTGGCATGATAAAATAAAGAGTAAATATGTTAGAAAAACATCAATAAAGTGAATACCATTAAAAGTAAAAAAAGGTGGAGTTTGTCCGCACCTGACATGATCAAACAAACAGTAAATATGCTAGAAACACGTCAATAAAGTCAATATCAATTTAAATAATGAGCGTAGAAGTTTGTTCGCACCTGACATGATCAAACAAACAGTAAATATGTTAGAAACACGTCAATAAAGTCAATATCAATATAAATAAAGAGCGCAGAAGTTTGTTCGCACCTGACATGATAAAACAAACAGTAAATAAGTTAGAAACACGTCAATAAAGTCAATACCAATAAAAATAATGTCAATAGGAGTTTGTTCGCACCTGCCAATATAAAACAAAGAGAAAATATGTTAGGAAGACATCAATAAAGGCAATATCAACATAAACAAAGACAGTAGAAGTTTGTTCGCACCTAGAAAGGGTAAAAGAAATACATCAGATATTAGTATGAGCATCAATAAAAGTAATTATGCAATCCTTCGCACCTGATATGATCGCGCTTCATATACAGTCATATATTCGTTTACTTCATCCCAACTTGAAAATTCTCTTTCTTCGAGCGGAGGTCCAACTGCTGCTTCCTTGTCTCTGTCGTCACTTCTCTGCTCCGTCTTGCGGCTCCTGCCTCCCCCCCTCCCCCTTCTCCGTCTTGCGGCTCCTGCCTCCCCCCTCCCCCTTGTCGTCATCATAGCTGCTTCCACTCGAACCACAACGGCCCCTGTCGTCGTCCTCAAAGCTGCTGTCCCCGCTGCCAGACGTCTTCTTGGGGGAGGGTTTCCGGGTACGCTTACGTGCCATTTTTCGCGCCGAAAATCTTTTTTTTAATTTTAAATGTGTGGTGGAAGTATACTATACACTAGGGCTCAAACCCGCGGGGTTTGGTGCGGGTTGAGGTCGACCCGCAGCCCAGCCCGCGGGTTGAGGGCTGGGTTGCGGGCTGTTTGGGTAAGCGTGTTGCACATAGCTGGCCAAGGAAGGACTTCGTCAGAAGGCATGGATTCTCTTCTGGTAGGATATTATCTCCTCCACTATGAGAGAGTTTACTTACATCCGTCTACACGAGGTGGAGGTGGCGTGGGAAGCTACTCAAAGTTAGTGGTGAAAAAACTGCGCGGGTGGCTGAAGAATACTAATTGCGGTTTAGTAATTGAGGCAGCGAACTCTTGGTAAAATACCTTATGCTGCAAGATGATTGCGTCTGCTTGCTACGGCATAGAATAATTTAAAAATGTTAGTCGACCAAATGCCAGTGTACGCTCATATTCAACCGACCTCTGTAGTAAACACCATTCCCGAGGCAAAATTTCGACTTTGCTTTTTATAATGTTCCGCGCAGTTACGTTGTCCTTCCTTGCTTCAGTACGAGCTGTGCTACATCACTATTTTTTCTTGTAGTGCCAAAGAGGGCGCCGGACCGCCCCCCCCCAACTGTGGGTTGTTTAAGTTAAAATTCCAATTTACCTTACTGCGGGTTGTGTGTGGGCTGCGGGTTGGGCTAAGGGCAAACCGCAGCCCAAACCGCGCGGGCTGGGTGCGGGTTTTGCGGTGCGGGTTGGGCTTGGGTTTGAGCCCTACTATACACCGTGCCATTCGCCGGTTAGAGGGCTCTGTAGAGTCAGGCGGTTGTAGAACATTCCTCGAACATTCTTTTTTTCGTCCAATTGGAATCGATGACTACTCCTCCCACCGTAATTAGTCTGTGCCAGACTAATTTCGAACCTGAGTTTTTGAGCTTGCTACCTTAAATAGTCTGTGCCAGACTATTAATGAACACAGACTAATTAAGGTATGTTCGGAAATAGTCTGTGCCAGACTAATTTATAAGTTGGTAATTAGTCTGGGTTAAACTAGGTGTCACACACACCCTGTACCATAACGTGAGTACAGCGTACCGTAAAACCCGTTGCTGATAGTTTCTATTGGGTTAGGATTAAAACGTTCTCTCACTGTGATTGGTCACTTTCTACGATGAAACTCTGCAGAACATTCCATGAACACAACGGTAATGAAGACCATCCTCGATGATCCATCGTCATGCGCAAGACGGAAGAGCTCAAGGATCTCAATTTGCTGACGATGAAGTCCACGTGTACAAGATGCTTCGCGACAACAACATGAAGGCAATGAAGGTACGTGATGCTGTGAATGTTAAGTACGAGTGGAAATGGAGGAAGCCCCTAAAGCCAGAGGACCTTAAGTAGTGGAAAGCCAACTAACTAACTACACGCGTGGACAAGACAGGTCCATTGCCAAGCCTACATCCCAGCGAGAATACAATCAAGTTCGTCGCTGCGGTTCGTGTGCGTCAAGATGTCACGTACGGCGACCGACACCAAGCTGATCCAGAGGACTAAAATGATCAACACGATAAGACTACGAGCGTATGCAGCGGCGCTAAAGCGGAACTTGACCAGGATTTTGAATGGTGCTAAGCCAGGGACAATGAATTGGCTCTGATGTCGATCGCAGCAAAGTTGGGGCTGAAGGGGACATCAATATGGCGTACCTGAATGCCACGTTACAGATACATACCACAGTACTAGTAGTTGCGGTCGATCCAAGTGTGACGCCACCGGCACGTGTGCGCCATCAGAAAGGCTTTATATGGTTGCGTCAGTCAGGGCGCGAGTGGAACCTGGAATTCAACAGATGGCTCCTCAATCGTGTCGTGGATTCTATCGATGGCGCAAGATCCTAATAAAAGCTAGCCATAACTTCATTCTATGCTACAAAACAGTGTCTCTACTATTGATTTAGCGACACGCAGATCGTGGACGATGCTGCTTTCTGTGCACCGGCAATGAAGAGTTCGAGTCCGTTTGTTGACTTGGCGTAGGGTCTGAAGGCCTGCTCGCCGTAGTATCTGGGTGTAGAAGCTGGAAGAAAAGTGTTTTTAAACAAAAAAGTCGAAGGATATCTTGCAGAAGTATGGCTACAGCACGGTCAACAAAGCCGGTAATCTCATGGAAACAAACCAGCGACTAGAGGAGCGACTCGAAATCGCAGAAGCGCACAAGTGGCTTCGTGTTCATGCTCGATATTGGCGCAGTCGCTTGAGTACGAGCGTCAGCTAATTGTGGAACAACCGGCTGCAAAGGCTGAATACCTCGCGCCCTACGCCGCAGTATGGAACCCAGCTGATTATCCTATCGAAGAGTTTGCTAGAGGTCACACTTTTATTACCAGAGTTATCAAAGATTTATAAAAAAGCAAGTTGAAAAAGTGTTCAAAATGTGTAATGATTAATTTTTCTTCACCTGTATCAATCTATCTTACGATATCTCTACCTCAGCAAGGGTGTTTTCAAAACGATTGATATCAGCGGGATGGATTTGCAGGAAGCCCCCGCCCTTTGTGAAGCTGCTCTGCTTTTTGACATCATTCTTTACGGTACGTTGTACATTCGTTATGGTACAGGGGGCCAACTGCTCCAGACTAATTAGGAAGTTTTGAGAACTCACTAATTTTTCTTCACCTAAATTAGTCTGTGCCAGACTAATTCCGAACACAGACTAATTTTGCACACAGACTAATTACAGTGGGGTGGTCTTCACGGTTCGAAGGTAGGTACTTTTGGAAGCAAAATTGAGCAATCAGAGCATGTCTTTGGTATGCCTACAAAGCCCTTTTTTCACACGTTTCCCTTCAGCGAGAATCGCTGAAGGC
>MIQA02023518.1:0-11668 GCA_001887855.2 Sclerospora graminicola
TCTGCCAACATTCGATTCTACGCTAGCGCGCCGATTTGTGACCCGAATACGGGCATTATCATTGGCTCGGTCTTTGTGATGGATCCGGTTCCGAAACAAAACTTGCCTAAAGCGCAAAAGAGGTCTTGTCGTATATTTCTTCTGCTGCAGAGAAGCTCTTACAAGGTGAAAAACACTCGCCAGCCTTTCCTTTGATCAATACTAAACCCAAGCGTCCTTCATCTGCCACTCATCCTGTACGTCGAGAATCGTATCCAGAGACTCGAGCTCTCTCCCTTCAAAGTGTCCCCGAGGAAATTGAAGACGAAGACTTTCGAGTCACCCTGTCACGCTCCAATACATTGAGTTTGGCTTCCAGCAGAAGCAAACGAAGCAGCAGTCAGCAAGGCAGTTTGCACCGCTCGGGGCCAAAAGTGCCTCAAACTCGCAACCACGGGTCCAATTGCTTGACCCGAACGTAATTGTGACGTCTTCCAAGTCGACCAGTTCCTCCAACTCGACCAGGGCTGGTATAGGCGTTCTACTGTTCTGTAATGTGATTCTTTCTACTGTATCTACAGTATACCTGTACCGATTTAGGTACAATTTACCTCCCACATTGAATTGCCTATTTTCTCACTTTGATTAAAACCTAAAATTTCTAAAACCTTGAATTCCTACTTTGAATCAATCTAGATCCCACTTTGACCTCAAAATGGTGTACTTCACATTTGTATATATTTATTTATTTGATTCAATGAACATAGACATACTTGAAGTGTTATACGCTCGACTGCGCGTTACCCATGTAAAATCCCGATGACGTCTGCATCGCCACGTCTGAAGTAGCAATCAAGTTAAGATAACGAAGATCATCTATCTGTTCGATTGTTGCATCACTTAAACAAAGTGATTGTCCTAAAATTACAAAGTTTTAATTCATCACACAGATCAGCTGCCTTTCAAAACCTTCACCTTGGCGTCGCTAACATACATTATTACTGCCTTCGTGAGGTCGTCGTCGCTGTAAAGCTTGCGCGGCGTGACAATCGCAGCTTGCAAGCGTGTTCAATACATCGGCAATAAAAGTGTAATTCGTCTCTTTAGCCAATTAGAGCGCTTAAATACATTATAGAGAAATTTGATCGGCTAAGAGAATTTTCGGCAACAATCTATGTAACCGGCAATAATCCGTTCCGCTACGTTACATGAATAATTCAAAGGGATAGAAATAGAAATATAACAATAGTGTGGTGTAGTCGCTCTTAGAAATTCCTTCAGAGATGCGAACACCCACGGGGGGCCAGATGACTGACTTTTGGAGGGGGTACGTCGTCCATCCAGGTCTTGATCCCAGCCAGCATCCAACCGGATGGATCGGTCACTCCCATCACCTTGGTCGTGACGACTTGGATGATCCATGTTTATAAAGCTAACCTTGTGTACCCGTCAGTATTGGCGGTTACGCTCTCTGGTGGACTCTGGGGCGAAAAGTTAAAGGTCCGTCAAATAGGGGGACGTGGGTTAGGACTAGGGTTGCTCCTGGGCTGAAATCTTCACCGGGGGGCAGGGTTGGCGATATACTTGAACTTTTGTATACCGCAAAGGCTGGGCCGAGAATAATCGATCGGCCAGCTAAGCCAAAGATAATAAAGGGGTAAATCCAATCTTGTGTGAAAATAGGGAATCCAAACAACACTCCACAATCTTCCACAAAGGCCAAAACGTTACCACACTTTCCAATAGAGATAAACCGTGTTCAAAACGCGGGCGACTTGAGTTGAGTATAGGTTTCACGACGACTCCCGGTCAGGGGACTTCCGGTGGTTCCTCTTAACCTTCCCCGGGTAAACCAATAGCAGCAAGAGGGGACCTTGTTAGCCCTCTGCTGTGAACCAATGAAATGGTTTGCGTCTTAGAATGCGAAACGTATACTGATTACTATCCCTAGATTCAACACAACCTTTTTGTGTAACCTACTCAAAATAGCCTGGCTGGATAGTTATGTGCCTTACCTGAAATAGCGCAGTCAGCTCCACCTGGATAGCTTTTGTGTATCGTACACCAAACATCCTGTTCAACCTGGATACCCCTTCGTGTACCGTACACCAAATATCCTGCTCAGCCTGGATAGCCATCCACCTCGACCTGGACACAACCTGGCCGCCGACTCCGATTCTCCTTTAGCGGCCAAGCATCCACCTTCGGCGCCCCATCCAGCTTCTACAGGGACATAGCCTTCCTCAGGACTCTTCATACGCACATCCCTTAACCGATCCGCTCCTGGCCATATGCATCGACGGCCATCCAGCTCCACCTGATCCGGCCGGCCAACTTCTGGCTGACCTGGTTCCGAGCCTCCGGATCACCCTCATCTAGCTTGATTCCATGCCTTGCACCGATCTGTCACTTGTGAGTACATCTGACAGATCATCCTGCATCTGCGCTCTTGACCAGCGATTTTCGCCAATCAGAAGGCAAGCTAGGCCAAGTGTACTTCACACCTGGCCGTTAGTTCATTCCGAAGCTGCTTCACCACAATAGCTTTGCAATCAAAGTAGAAATATATATATTTCTATTTCTCTCCACAGACTACTAGCTTACATATGTACGTGGATCTTCTGATGAAGTACATTTTTTGTTGATCTCGTGCGACTGTTTGGGTGTCCGTTAGCTCAGTCGATAAGAGAGGGCATGGGTTCCATCCCCACAATGAAAAACGTCTCAAAGATGACATCGAGTCTTAGGCATAGGCTGAGGCTACAGCCAGTATATGGAAAGGACGATATGTAAAGAATAAAAACTGTACAATCCCATCAAAATGCCCGAGGTTTACTTGCCATGCAGCTCCAATTACAACCTGACCCTAAACCAAAACCCCTTAGTGCTCACTGGTTACAAACCCCTACCGCTAACACTATGGGCAATGTTTGGTCCTGGGTTTACATCCGCGTGTTTCGCACACGGCAAGTAAACCTCAGGCATTTTAGGCATTTTGATGGGATTGTACAGTTTTTGTCCTTTCCATATACTGGCGGTAGGCACTTCATTAGGCATATGAAATGGAATCGCACTTAGAGAAGTAGTCAGTATACATTATACTAGTAGTGAAAATACTAACCCGTACGCGTACAGATACCAGCCGGACAGCAACGTACACGTTGTACGTAGGAAGTGAAGCGTCACCGCGCAGAGCGTGTGCCATACGTGAAGTACCACCTCTTCACTGTCCTTCCACTTAACGCGCAACACAAGGTTTCGACCCGAGCGCAATAGTAATCCGTGTCAGCTTGGTAAAGCGGATTTTTAAGATGTAAATATGAGTGGTCCACACCGCTGCGCTGGCCACTATGGATGGGCAGGAAGTGACAGGGGACAAGTCCCAACTCGGAAAGATACGTGTGATAACGGGGTCAGGTGGAGAATACGTGGAAAAAAGTATGGAAGTCACCGTAATCGGACCGAATCATGGTGATTCGGTTGGAATGGATCGGTCAAGCTACGTGACCGTTCATGGATGGGTTAAATGACGGGCCGGATCGACTCAAGTGCTAAAATATCAGTTGGGATACATCAACGGACACAGATTGTGATTTGGTTATGACTGTGAGATAGGACTATGACTGAAAATGGATGTTTCGGACGATTTGAGCCGTTCAGACCGGCTAATCGACATGGCCGACCGGCTAACCCTATCGATCGTGCAATCTGGAAGTTATGGTCGATCAAAAATACTGATCAACCGTCATTGAAGTTGGACTACGTGGCGTTTGTGATTGGAAAGTCGACGGGGATCGGGACCGGGATCAGGTCCGAGATGAGGACCGAGATGGGGTGACATAGGGTCCGGGATCGGAACCGGGGTCGGGTCCGAGGTCGGTAAAGGTGACCCGACCGGGAAGGATTACAAGGGCAGCAAAGGTGGTCGGTTTATTGCGAAGACTGATTGAAGGCAATATCGGCCAATCGTGTGACGGGATGATCAAGTTCGGAATATTGGGTAAGTCACATAGGTTGGTGTGTGGTACACTTAGTATTGGATTTTACATATTACTGAATTTACCACCAAAACAATGAGACGTCCGCCACATGTCGGCGGTCATTGGGGGCACAGGGTTAACAAGGTTTCCTTCAGCTCAGCTTATTCCCGGTTGAGACGCGCACTGACGCTCTTTGGCTCACCCCCGACGGAATTGTACTAGATTAGTCTATTATCACCCCTCCCGTCCACGTGCTTCGAACACGTCATTAAATTGGAAAGGTTAGTGGAGATAACTAAGTGGTTTTATTGTGGAAGATCGTGGTATACGTATTTCTAAGTATCTCTCGTTATTGTCTGGTAGGGTAGGTCGAAACTTCCCGATCTGACTTATACGGTATTTTACATAACGTATCCCGCGAATCCGTCCTCCGGTGAAGATTTCCACCGGAGAACAACCCCGTCTCGAAAATGTCATTTTCCCCGACCTGATCGGTAAAGTCAGTTCCATCTAGAGTCCACCTGAGTGAGTGTGACTACCATGGACCAATGGGTACACAAGGTAAGATGAGACTAAGAATGGATTCGGTCGTACATGATGACCAATCGGAAGACCGGGATGATCGAACTGATCGTCCTAGCGGTGATCGATCTAATAAAGAGATCGACCCCATAATACTATCCAACAGTCATATTCCAACAATACGATCGGCGTATTCCGACCGGTGTTCCAGTACTTGGGGGTCGACCCAATCCGACCTTTCATCCCTCCATGGACGGTCACCTAGCCTGACCGGTCTATTTCAACCAAATAATCCATGATCCGATCCGATAACGGTGACTTCCATACTTTCTCCACCTTTTCTCTACCTGACCCCGTTCCGCTCGCATTCTCCCGGGTCGGGTCGGCTCGTCCCAGGGGGCCAACTGTCACCTTTTGCCCATCCATAATGGCTGGTCCTGAGAATATTCAATCAGCTCAGTGGTGTGGACCACTCACATTTACATTCTTAAAATCCGCTATACCACTGCGACCCTGAGCCTGATAGCATCCACACAACGGTAGTGATCTAACCACCCCATATCGACTTTTTCCGACTCAGAAGCATGTCTGGATCAACTCCTTCTCCCGCTCTCATAACTGCTCATCTTGTTCTTCCACTCGCCATACGCACGGCCACTTCGACGACCGCAGTTTCAACATTTGTGACGACCCTACTTCCGCACCTGATGCAGCACTTGTGACCACCCTACTTCCACCCCTGATGGTCACTGTATCTGTTTCGGGGTGGTCAGTCCTTCCAAAGGTTCCAGCATAGTCGAGGGAATCGACCCACTTGCCTTGGGTGTGGTGGACGCCGGTCGCCTCAAAGAAGTTTTACAAGATATGGTCCGGGAGCTGGCCTCTCTTTTTACAGACGAACAGACACTCCGGGCTCAACTTGCCACCCAGCAGGTCGGCCATAAGAGACGGACGCGTGACGTGGAATATCTACAGCCGTTACCTCACCAAGTCGTGACCGCTAAGCTCTAGGGGCGCGACTCCGCCATCAGTATTGAGGCTTTACGCAAAGACTATGACCGACTCAATGATACCCACGCTGATCTGTCCGGAGTCGGTCGGAAAAGTGGAAAGCAAAATTCAAGCCATGACCGCTGAGCGTGATCGTTTTTCCGCCGCGGTCGATCTTCGGAAACCACAAGCGTTGGAAGAGGTCGGGCAGACTGAACTCGTCTGTCTACAACTTCGGACGCAGATCACCGGCTTTCAAGATGAGCGGGATCAACTGAAGGCAACCCCGGACACGGTCATCTCTCTGCAGTCGACCACTCAAATTTTGTGCTACTGTCAACAACCAAGGTATATACTAGTCCACATTCGGTTGGTTTCCATATGGGTTGGTGATCGCCGTTCTATTTCCCTTATTTCCGATCGTCAGATCAAATATCTCCAAAGGTCACTGGTGGTGGTGATGAGCCGTTTTAAGAAAATTGAAGCTAACGACCTGGGTCATGATCGGATTGTAAAGGAGATGCCCTTTCGACTCAGGAGGTGACCCGTCTTAAGGAACAACCCCTCCACACTAAGGAGCAGGTCAGGCTGATCTTGACTCAGCTCTTGAGTGCTCAAACTAATCGCGTCCGAATTGCAGAAGCGCTTGCCTAGTTCCCAAAAACAGGTCGAAGACTGCCGGCAGGGGCTGGCCCTTGCACAGATCAAGGTTGGGAATTTGAAGGTGGAAGATCACAACTGGACACACTGACTGCGCAAGATGCAAATCCGGCTATACCGAGTAGAGAAGAAGTGGGAAGGTCTCAATACCGACCCGACATTGCTGCAACAAACTTTGGACAAACTGTCTGGATTGGCGAGTTTCCTCGACTTTCGACTGGGTGACTTTTCTGACCAGGTCTCGGACTCAAGTCGGTCTCCACCTAGTTCTCGCTAAACTGCCTGATTGTCAATCGGTACCGGACCCGACTAGACTCCGGCCGGCCGACTGGCCGACTGGCCTTGCCTCCTTCCAATCCGGTCCGCCCTCCGGCCGCCCCGGGTCAGCCCCTTGCGCTACCCGTTCCTGAAATTAGCAAGCGAAGCGGCAACCCAATCGGCCCCGAAGCTTCAGCCAAACGTCAGCGTTTGGTTGAGAGTAGCCTATTTACGATTCTGATGATTCCAATGACGTACTCGGACCTCCCTGGCCAAGTCACGGGCCATCCATCGGTCGGCGAACTTTGCAGCCGGGGTCGGATGAACTGGATTTTGTCTGGTGGTCAGGTTTTCAACCTTCAGCTTTCGGACGAATAGGTAAGGACGACTTGGAGGAGAAACGACCTAGGAAGGAGTCGACTGTCTGCTGACTTCTTCACAATCCAAGGGTCAAGATCCCCCTCCGCCAAGCTCTGATCCGGCCTCTGTCCCCGGTTCGGCTTCGTCTCTGCCAAACATCGGATCTGCTTCTGCCCCCAGCCCAGCTTCGTCTCAGTCGGACACCGATCCTACCTCCACTGGTCTGTCCATGCATCTTTAATACACCGAAAAGTGGAATATGAACACGGCAGAGATAGAATCCCGTAATCATGGTAGTCCTGAACAGCTGTGGGGAATCAACAAAGAAATTTTTGAGCAGCAGAAGTGTGGTGGAGCGATTCAACAAAATCAGGAATAAGTGGACCACACATGGCTGTTGATTGGTGGTTATGGGAACACCCATCAAGATGGGACCGTTGATGGGTGGGACAGGCTGATTCTGTTCAGGATGATATATAGGTGATAACGGGCCATCACACATGTGAAGAAAAAATAGAGGATACCGTTATCACGCCCGGTCCCAGGTACTAACGGGCCAACGAATATCACGATCGGATCTGGATACCGGGCACTGGATTGAGTTCATGTGAAACATGCGAGACCAGATCGGCCGAGACAACATGATGGGCAGCATTAGCGACGATGTGGTATATCAGGAACGGCAGAACCCGGTCATTGGAATGGGTCATGGATGATCCAAGTGTTTGAAGTTGGATGGGGTATGGAAATCTCGGTCTGATCGGTCGAATAACTTGGCCCCGCCCTAGGATATGAAGACCAGGTATGTGACAGAGCATTACATGTGAAGTGGCGAGCTGTATGAGCCTTACCGAACTTCGATAAGCGATAAGCGATAAGGGTCGATGAATCCATTCTAAATCAGCATGAAGAGATCCTATCGGGTCCAACTTCAAGAGGAGTGCTCAGTCGGTGTGATCATTGCGGTCCAACACACAATGGAGGTCGAAAATAGAATTGAGTGAGCGGGCGATGTCGATGCTTTGCTGATCACTGTGCTGACCGTCCTGATCACTGTGCTGACCGTCCTGATCACTGTGTAGATCGCAACCAAGCCTGATCAGCCCCGAATCAGCTTCCAGGTGTGGAGGGAGAAGGGGATTAAGTCAAAGATCGGGTTGGCATGGGGCGAACAGTGCCTGAGAGATCGATCCCGAACGGGTTCTATGCTGATTCCCGAGGAACCAGGGTGGTTGAAGATCGCCAGAGCGAAGGGGTAAGGGCTGAAAAACCTACACAATTCCCGTCGGGGGCCTTCCGGTAAGCCAAAATGCGTCTTTGCGCGTCTAAACCGGGAATTAAGCTGAGCTACAGGGACATTGTTAACCCTGTGCTCCAAATGACCGACACGTTGCGGAGGGACTCTTTGCTTAGGGGGTAAATTCAATCCTATTATTAAATATGCAATATCTAAACCTAATGTACCATAGACCAACTTATGTGACCCACCTCATGCTTCAATCGTGCCCATTTTGTCACACAGTTGCTCCAGTACCAACGTAAACACATCTTCGATGCATCTTCAACCTGATCCGTACCACGTCTGCACCGATCACGATCAGGCTCTGGCGATCTTCAACCACCCTGGTTCCTCGGGAATCAGCATAGAACTCGTTCGGGATTGATCTCTCAGGCACTGTTCGCCCCATGCCAACCCGATCTTTGACTTAATCCCCTTCTCCCTCCACACCTGGAAGCTGATTCGGGGCTGATCAGGCTTGGTTGCGATCTACACAGTGATCAGGACGGTCAGCACAGTGATCAGGACGGTCAGCACAGTGATCAGCAAAGCATCGACATCGCCCGCTCACTCAATTCTATTTTCGACCTCCATTGTGTGTTGGACCGCAATGATCACACCGACTGAGCACTCCTCTTGAAGTTGGACCCGATAGGATCTCTTCATGCTGATTTAGAATGGATTCATCGACCCTTATCGCTTATCGCTTATCGAAGTTCGGTAAGGCTCATACAGCTCGCCACTTCACATGTAATGCTCTGTCACATACCTGGTCTTCATATCCTAGGGCGGGGCCAAGTTATTCGACCGATCAGACCGAGATTTCCATACCCCATCCAACTTCAAACACTTGGATCATCCATGACCCATTCCAATGACCGGGTTCTGCCGTTCCTGATATACCACATCGTCGCTAATGCTGCCCATCATGTTGTCTCGGCCGATCTGGTCTCGCATGTTCACATAAACTCAATCCAGTGCCCGGTATCCAGATCCGATCGTGATATTCGTTGGCCCGTTAGTACCTGGGACCAGGCGCGATAACGGTACCCTCTTTTTTTCTCCACATTTGCGATGGCCCGTTGTCAACAATAAGTCATCCTGAACGGAAACAGCCTGTCCCACCCATCAACGGTCCCATATTGGTGGGTGTTCCCATCGCCACCAATCAACAGCCATGTGTGGTCCACTTATTCCTGATTTTGTTGAATCGCTTCACCACAGCCGCCCCTGAGACTAACTGCAGCCGCGAAAGGCTGTAGTTCGACTCACTCATAACGAAATCTTCCACTTGGCCGCCATGTCTGATTCGTTTCAGCCTCCTCTCTCCTTCCCTACCTCTTTGGCTGCTCCCCCTGCCAGCCTCTCGCCCCCGGGATCAAGATCGTCTGGTCCAAGCCATTCAACCACTGCAACTTCTCCGGCTTCGACTACTACGGCTACGATCGCGACCAGTTTCATCTCCCCAACGACGACTTTGGCTTCCTACCATCCGCCCCTGAGTTTTCCCACTTGGTCCCTTCCGAGTCGTTCCTTTGGTTATCAGGAACAACTGGCTCGTTTGGTGGAAGGGACTGGTTCACTCTCGCTGAGTCCTATGGAAACCGGCCGACTGCGGCTGCGCCTTCGGAGTGCAATTCCCGAGTTGATCTCCTATGGGAGACCTACCGGACGCTTCTTACTGAACTATTTTATCAGCAGGTCGCGATAGATCGCTTGGAATGCGATTCTGCTGACTTGGCGAAACGACTGTCGGCTTTACAGGTGGATCATGACAAGCTCACCACCCTTCCGCCGACCAAAACCGTGACCGGTCAATGATGGAAGATCGCATCCAGGTCTTGACAACTGAGCAAGATCAGTTGTCCGCCGATCTTGCTGCCTTGCGTACCTCAGCGGGACCCTCCGACACTGTTGCCTCGCTGTAGTCTATGTTTCGCTCTCTGTCCATCACCGTCCGTGATCAAGGTATGTTCCGCTCAATTTGTTTCATCCATGGCACGTATATAACTTCCTTTATTCCTTTCCAGATGAGCGCATCGAAACTATGAAAAATTCAATGATTAGATGGTGGGCCACCTGCAATTGCTCGAGGACCACCATCGTGACCATAACCAATTAAATTCAAGAGAAAGTTCGTACAACCCAGGAAGCGGAACGCTTGGAAATAGAGATGCGTCACATGGACGAGCAGTTTAAACTCCTGGTCAAGCAACTCTCTGATTCTCACATTGATCGTTCCAGTGTTCAAAAACGGTTGAGTGAGAATCAGAAGGAGGCCGATGATCGTCGACGAGAGTTGAACCTTGCTTGGGTCAAGCTCGAGACCTTGCAGCTGGAAGAGTGCACCTGGGCTCGATGACACGACGATCTGAAAAAGGTCACTCACCAGACAATGGACAAGTGGACTGATCCGAATGCTGATTCGGGGTCCCTCCGGAAAGCTTTACGTGGATTTCTCCAGCTGATCAGTACTCTCGTTCCAGCTTATACAAAACCAAGCAAGTCTCCTGGATCGGGTCCATCATTGCCGACCTTTTCTTCCGCTTCTTTTCCGCCTATCGATGTGGAGGTTGGTCAGGTAGCGATCAGTGAACCGGCGGCTCCTGAACCCACACGATCTGGTCCCTCCTCGGCCTCGAGATCCATCTCAGCATCATTGGGTTCGGCGAATCGTAAACGGAAAGGCCACTCTAAAAGGAAAACGGTTCCGGCTAAGCGCTCTCGCCTGTTCATCTCTGATTTTGACGGTGATTCGATGGATCTGGACGAGCGGACTCGAACTGCTTTGGTCAAGTCGCGTAGCACCGATCGTCGAGCTTCACCCGCGAACCCGCCGGGACCTACCTCGCTGAACCAAGTCATCAATTTGCCTGATTTGGACACCGATGGGATGGACAAACTGGAGAAAAAGCGACCGGCTCCGACCACTTCGAGTGATCCCCCGACGGCTGATGCGACGCCGACCAGTAGGCCTCCCAATTTTACTGGCGTCTTCATTCCTGCTTCTTAGTCAGCAGTCCACCGTGATGACCATAGCTACGATCCAAGCAAGAAATTCATGGACCTATACGTTATTGGAAAGGGTCTGCCAACAGCGGATCGGATGGTGAATCGACAGCCTTGGGGCCTCGTCAATTTTGGGACTTAACGCCTGTGGTCCTCCTGGATAAAAAGAAGATTGTTCCTCGCTGTTGGTATCATCCAGGAAGGTGGATTTTCCCCGTCAGGTCGTCGGCGTCTATAAAGGATGAGTGGCTACCAAATTTGCTTACCGCTAAAGCAGTTGAGGTCATGATCGATTCGAGACCTTGGGAAGTTCTTGCAAAACTTATGCCAGGGTCAGACTTTCCCGATCGCCCTTGGCTCCGCGCTTTGAAGGCACATCTGGATCAATCTTGCAGGGACTATAGTCAAGCGATATGGGAGGCCATCCATCATTTCCCGATTACCCCGAATCTGTGCAAGGATGCTTGGACCGAGGTTTACTTCCATGCTCGCAAGCTTCGCCGCAGCAAAGCTGGAGCTGCTTGGGCCACAATTTGTGATTTCGTGGTGGATGGAATCCAGATCGGCGAATGTGACTTGGATGTTTTCCTGTTTCCCGCCGTATTGCACCTGCCTATTCGCCGGGTGGAAT
>MIQA02023519.1:0-38761 GCA_001887855.2 Sclerospora graminicola
CACGGGGTTGGTTTGAAGAGGCCCCTTGCTTTTCCTGCCAAGTCAGTATCCAGCTATACGTATAGTCGCGTTTTATACAAGTTTGTACATTTACCGAATAATGGCTACCGATTCGGTCCAATCGGTAGCAAATGCACTTTCTCGTGTCCAAAAGAGGGGCCCCAGTTGGTAACAGCAACCAGTGCCATTAAAAATGGTTTATTCGTTTTCCGTGGTATAACCATCAACTGCCATAAAAGATGGCATCAACCAATTTATTGGTGCCATTTGCTTGTGCCACGACCTCTAAAATTAGTAGAGCTACCTCTCGCATCGTCTCTAAAGACACTCGCCACAAATTGCCGTCCATACGTCCTGCAATGGCCGTCAGCGATGCCACAAGACTTGTTGGCATCTGCGCGGCATCGATTTCCATCACCCTACGCACCACCTTTTAAGCTTTGCACTCTTTCCGCCAAGTATTTTGCTCCCGCTCCAGTGAACACATTACAAATACTGGTAAATTGAGACCCACAAAGTGTTTAACGCTGCTACTGCTACTGATGGCGTAGCGTAGGGCTTTAAGCGCTCCTGCACGTAAATATGTCCGAGTCACATACTAATCGACGCATAGCATTCATAAGTCGCACCAACGGAAAACTATCGAGCAGGAGCGGGTCATTCTTTAGTTCCTACATATAATCAGTGGTGTATACAAGTTCGTGAGCTTTATAAAGAAAATGAAAAAAGTAACATTTCTACGTAGCAGATGCGGTCGGTACTATCACGTTTAGACTTGCGGTCTAGATTAATGCGTTCAATGAGAGTGCAGATGGCCGCCGAACTTCCGTCTCCGCGCGAAGCGGAGCCTTTCCGTTGGTGGGGCGAGGCGGTGGGGGGGGGTTGGTGTTTTGTATACATTCTTGTATACACGATTGCGTTTAGTAAGGGCCAGATTTAACGACATTCTAAGATGTAATTTCATTAAAAAAGGGCGCTGATAGCTGGACCACACCCTTTTGATAAATGGACCACACCCCCAGATCTGACCAATCAGAAGCAACGGACGCGTCCGGACTACACTTTGGCTAACCGGCCAGGAATCCTCCGTCGTTACCAGTACACGCAAATTCCACCTCTTCGATCGTCTGTTGTTCCGCTCAGGCGAGGAGGAAGTCACTGTCAAAGTAGTTAATTGCGAGATGGAGCACGACGATGAACCCGTGAATGGCAGAGTTTCGATCGTATTGGGCTCGAAGTCGAGGCGCAATTGCTTAGTTGAAAAAAACCAAGAGGAAACCTAGGAATTAACCTAGGAATCAATGTATTGAGTGAGGCCAACAGTAAAGTATGACAGTATCGTATGAATCCGACCGATCCATTATTCATGCGCTTTACATAAACCGAAACGCTGGGCGCTGCTAGTGCAACCACTAATTGTACAACGCTTTCCACCACCATGCGCAATGCACCGTCCTCCGGTCTTGGCACTACTAGTACAGCCTTCAACTGCATCATCGACGACCACCTCCATGTGCCCGGCACCGAGCACCGCTCACAGCACTACTAGCACATCCAGCTACTTGACAACGATGGCCACCGACGTGCGCGATACAGAGACCGCTTTTTGGCACTAGATCTACACCCTTCTCGTTGACAACGCCCTCCGCCGCCATGCACATAACACAAACCTCGACTTTGAGCACTACTAGTGCAATCTGGAACTTGGCAACGCCGCCCCCCTCCGTGCGTACGACACAATCCACCAGAAGCCACATGCTTGTTGCAATTTTCTTCGCTGCACTTCCCTCCGCCACCATGCTGCGCACAGAGCCCACGCACGACTCACAGCATTGCTAGTGCAACGTGGAGAACCACGGCATTGTCGACCACCACCATGACCCACACACAGACCTCCCGACACGGCATATTTCATACAATCTTCGACGTGACAGCGCGTACATGTACTGCCACAAGGCGAATGGTATCGATTAAAGGAGCGACAGAAGTTGTCTGAATCGTTCATGCTATAGGAGGCATCGAATGCAACATCTTCAGCGTCAAAATCATGTTCACGTCCATCGCCATCTGTCTCCGAAGAGCTTCCGCAAGGTGGTGAGTCCAAGATGTCCTGCTTGCAGGGAGAGTGCGAAGCTGCGTGAAGAAGTTTACTAAACACTGAAGAATCGCGTGGGCCATCTTTGGTTGCGTCACTTCCGCTTGAATAGGTTGTGGACTTTGGGATGGAATTGCCAGATAATTGGAAAGGCCTGGACCTATTGCTACTTTTCATGGTTTCGACAGGTTTGATTTCCAAGCTTTGGATGAGGTCGTCGTGAACTTGGACGCAGCAGTTAATTTGGAAAAGGACAATCTCTTGCTGTCTTGTGAATAGTAAGAGAGACTTGCAAGAAAGCCGCAAAAAAAGGTGGGTGGGTTGGTGAGCGACGTGCGTAAGCCGATGGAGGCATCGAACTATCGAAAGAAAGTGCCTTGGGAGCCGTCGTCCGGGACCTGGCGAGATCGTTCGAGACTACAAAGTCCTGCTGCTGGCGACTGTCTGGCGGTTGAAAAAAGATTGTCCCGTCCCGGATTACCATAGATGGCATAGTGACAAGTTTCGACCGCGGCCACCACTCGAGGTCTCTCTACGCAAGTCCTAGAACATCGTATAGCACGTCCATTGTGTAGTTGAAAACTGTGCGAACAGTGCTGTGAGCCGAGGATGTTGTATTGCTCACGGCGGCGGCAAACGATGTGTCTTTGAAGGATGTACAACGACTGCTCGGAAAGGTGGATTTTGTTTGCCCACGGGGGAAGATCTATATCGTCGACTGCAACCACCAATAAACGCAAAATGTCTACTCATACTTCCCCGCTCGCGGCAACACCGGCTAGTGCTACTGCTGAATCGTTCTCATGGCCTTCTGAATTACGTTCACCGATTCCGACCCTCAACCTACCACCGCGTAGACTACTTCCACCAAGAAACGCGATGCTTTATCGTCTACGCTGCACACATTAGAGTTGGGATCGAAGATCATAAAGAAAAAGGTGCTTTAAACGGCCGCCATGTTTCGTGGGTGCTTTTTTGCTCCCTTTCTCGGCATTGCGCCCCGTATTACTCCTCTCTGGTGGTGAATATTGCGCCATATAGGATGTGATTGGAAAATATTACTAATTATTTAAAGGACTCTGATTGGTCAGATCTGGGGGGTGGTCCATTTATCAAAAGGGTGTGGTCCAGCTATCAGCGCCCAAAAAAAATATGGGAAAAACAGCGATTGATGGTTATACCAAATAAACAAATTTTTAACGTCCAAATTGCCAACTAACAGAGCTATTGGAAAATGCCGCCAATAAAGCCGTCTACCCAACCACGGAGCCTGTTGTAGTGCTAGTAGCTGCCAAGAATGAACGCGTAGCGATAGAAGCTATCAAGGTGGCAACCATGCTGGCCTTACCGCCGTAGGTGCATCACTATGCCGCCGATCCCACGAGTTTTGTGGAACCTACTGCCAGCAAAAATAGTTTACTGAAACGACGATTACTTGCAGTGGCAAAAGGACGAGGGACGCCGAAAAATAGCTTGGAAACTGTTGATTATGTGACTGCAGCGACATCTGAGACGCTGAAAGACGTCGACTTTCAGTGTTATGACTCAAACCTGGAAGGACAACACCCGTCGTATCGTGTGGTGAGTACAACGATTCCTCCGTAAGAATCTGTGACGTACTCCGCGTCTCCAGGAGACGTCGCCGCTATTGCGTCCGAGCGCCTGATTGCAGAGCACAAGATCCCAAAGCGACAACATTATCAGGCTGTACGTGCGTGTTATGCGTCACGTGCACAGTTGCGATGGAGAATCTGATGGTGGAGCGAATGCACGTGCTCCTTGCGCTGTTTTCGCTTTTCAGTGATGCCTGGGACGTGACAAATTACGTGGAACAGCATGCAGAACTTATACGAGGAATCGTGGAGCTCATGAGCGTGTGTGCGAGTCACATCTTGTCTTGTACTCACTGCGCTGGCGAACGACCGCATTGGCAGAGCAGAAGGTATGACAGTGCTTGGAAGACATTCGAACGTGTTACAAGCGTTGGGAGTTGTTAAAGGGACGCCACATAGTGCTTCGTTCGTTTGCGTCCCAGCAACCTTAAATTCTCCTAAAAGCTATTGTTATAAGTTGAATATGCAGATGAACAAACTCACTAGGATAGATGCAGAAATGTTGTCTCGGCGGCTTCCAAACGTAAGCGGGAGAAGCAAAAACTTTGTCTCAGTGCCTACTAAACAGATGTGTGTGGGTGTGCTAAGCTCCTTTCCAGATCTCGATGTGGACGAGTTAACGAGTGTACACGAAACAAGCGGCAGTACCGACTCCATTGCTGATACTTTTGCGCTCTTCTTCAAATTTTTTGCCTTCTACTTCCTCCGTCCAAAAATATACTCCGGAGTATGGACGAGACTTACAACTGAGTGCCAACTAACGCGCGTTTGAGCTCTTCCCTTTTCTTCTTCCCTTCCATCACATCGTTTGTCTCTCATCCTCCACCTGGATTTGGTACGTCTGACATCGTTCCTTCTTCATCTCTTGCCTCGTTTTTTCACGAATCATTGAGAGCAATGCCGATGTTGTAAGAACAAAAAGGCAGTGATAAACGGTACGTTTTATAGGTTGAGCGAAGAGAGGTATACCTTATCCTCCGTTCAGTGGCACGGGAGGCAATTATGCTTGCTGCTTGCACATTGCCAAACTCGTTAAGTTCAAAATTGATACGAATAATTTTCTGAAGGTCGTGGCCATAAATTTTTCTGTTAGCTAATTTCCTCAACGCAACAAGCCGGATTTGAGCTCTGAAACCCCCTATTTTTCGGTGAAAATCTAACTCTGAAATCCGCTCTTTTATTTTGTGACAGTGTATCACTATCACGAATTTTTACCACTTATTGCAATTTTCTTACTGTACTCTCACAATAGATCGATTTAATTGGACAATTCTCAATAAAAGCAAGCTTCTCACATCTCTTCCCATGATCTACGCACCCTTAGTTCTTGTTGCAGTGCTTGTCTCAGCACGCTCTATTGCCGAGTGGTCCCCAGACGTAAGCGAAATATCTGATTCTATTGTGTATCAACGCCCTCTAGCTGTTGGTAAACGAAGGCTACGTATACACGATGAAGCGACGGAGAAATCGGATGAGGAAAGAGCAGGATCACCGCCACACATCGATCCCCAGCTCTTAGCGCCATTGATGAGAGAGGGAGAAAGCAGCAGTTCCAATCCTCTAGCTTCCATTATCGAATCCCCCATACCATCATTGATGAAAGACAAGAGCGTTGCTGCGCATCTAGCTTCCAATGTGCCAAACAAGGATGTGTCCCTCCTCAAAAGCAACATAGCATTCACGGATCGGATGGAACAGCTAGATATCAACGTCGATAATGTTGTAGCTGCTGTGCGACCGTTACGAACAAGAGAAGAGCTTTCAAAGTACAACGATTACACGCTCACTTTGATGGCTCTCGGAAGTGAATACTTCAAACAAGTCGAAAGAATCGGCACGAACATTGAGCCGATATTCCAACCCAAACTTAAACCAGTCATGGGCGATTATGTAAAGTCCGACAAATTTATTCGTTGGATGGCTGACCGTACGAATTCTCGTGTCTCATTTCAAAAAGTGTATGGAAAGATGCGCTGGTTAGTAGCGATGGAAGGCTTTAAGATGAGTGATAATGAGGATCTAGCTGATATGGCTTTTGGGAGCGAGCTCTTTAAAATCATCAATTTCGAACTTACCTTGCCCTCGCCGACCCATGCTGGAGATAAAATTGAGACCCTTGACCAGCTTAAACATCAGATAGAACAACTGGCCAAGCGACGAGATGTCGACCCCAAAGTTAGAGATAAGCTCCGAACTTTTGTCGAGGATCCAGGCTCTATCGGCAAAACCAAAAAAGAGCTACTAAGAAGAGCAAAAGACGCGGTTTTGGATGACGAGGTAAATCATCTGAAACGCAACGAAGCGTTCATACAACGGATGGAAAAGCTAGGTATCAACATTGATGATGTTAAAGTTCCTGTGCGAGAGCAATCAGGGATTTTAAAATACGATGATTACAGTCTCTACTGGATGGTTCTCGGGAACGAATATTTCAATAAAGTCGGAAGTTCCAACATCGAGTTGATACGCCGAAGGAATTTTGAGTGGATCATGGGCACGTATGCGACTTCCGGTGAATATAAAAACTGGAGGGCTGAGCGGAAGTATTTTCTTGGCAACAAATTTGAAATATTTCAAGGGAAGATGTGCTTGTTAAAACGCGATAAACACTTGAAGTTGTTGAAGGGTGACGCTCTCGCTAATATGGCTTTTGGCAGCGAATTCTTTCCAGCCTACAAAATCGCTCTTAACTTTCCCCCGCCGAGGAATGGTGGAGCCAAAAGCGAAACCCTTGACCAGCTCAAACATCAGATAGAACAACTGACCAATCGACATGACGTCGACCCCAAAGTTAGAGAAAAGCTCCGAGCTTTTGCCGAGGACCCAGGTTTTATCGGTAAAACCGAAGAAGAGCTTTTTAGAAGAGCTAAAGACGCGGTTTTGGATGACGAGGTAGATCGTCTTAAAAGCAACAAAGCGTTCACACAACGGATGGAAGAGTTAAAGATCAATATCGATGATGTTAACGGTCCTATGCAAAGGTTACGAGAACAAGTAGGGCATCTAAAATACGACGAGTACAGTCTCTACTTGATGGCACTCGGGAGCGAATATTTCAAAAACGTCGGTGCCAACATCAAGTCGCTACACAAAAACCAATTTATGAGGGACATGAGGGAGTATGCGACTTCCGATGATTTTAAACGTTGGAAGGAGGCGCGTAAGTATTTACTTCGTGGAATACTGGAAAATGTTTATGGAAAGATGCGCATGCTAAAACAAGATAAACACTTGAAGTTGCTGAAGGGTGACGAGCTCGCGAATATGGCTTTTGGGAGCGAACTCTCTGAAATCAGCGAAAGCAAACTAACCCCTCTCTCGCCGATCCAGGATGAAGATAAAATCGAGACCCTTGACCAGCTCAACCGTCTGATAAACCGACTGCCCAGCGGAAGTACTGGCGAACCCAACGTAAAGAAACAGCTGAAAGATATTTTGAAAAAGGACCCCAAAGCTTATATCGGCCAAACTGCAAAACAACTGAAGAGAAAAGCAGACGACGAGGCAATCGGTGCCGCTTTGGGGGAAGAAACAAACAAAAAACGAAATCTCGAGTAAATTTAAACAGTATTTGTTCGACTGGTGTTTGTGACAACGCTGCATTCTACTGTGGATTAACGCAAAGAGACCACATTTTGGACGACTCAAGATAACAGAAGTGGATATCACAAGTTTTCGGAGCAATCTTCTTGGTTTCATTAACATGGTTGTCACGATGTCAGGTAAACACGAGGTACGGGCGGTTGGATCATTCAAACACGACTTTTTTAGCCATATTTGTCTATATATAGATTGAAGCTGTTGATCCTCATTGGCTCTATACACAGCAGCGGTAATATCATTGACTGTTGCGTAGGCTAGCCTTGTTGTTCCACATGGATCGCTCGTCATGACGATAACTGTTGAAATTCATTGTTCATAGTTGACAGTCGAAGGTAGACCGGTAGGTGAAATCAGCTTAATGTCGATAATCGAAGAAATAAAGCAAGGTTAAAGTTAACAAAGCAATGTATATTGAGAAGTTATTATCGACTAACTATTCGATCTCTTCTACGGTTCTTTAACCTATTTTTGACTTGCATAACCAACCCGCCATCCCAGGAAACTCATGCGACTGCAACTTCGACTCTTTGTGTTTCTATTTCTAAGGTTCACACTGCTAAAATAGAAATTTGATACGCGTGATTATCATTATTTTAGAAATCTTAGAAATACTGCGTCATTTTCTGTAAAAAGGGGTCATATTACTACTCTAGTAATTCGAGGGGGTCAGAATAAACCTCACCTGTTCAATCGAAATTACTCAGTATTGCCTATTACAGATATATATACTGTAGACATGAAAGGCTAAAAGTCATGTTTGAATAATCCAACCGCTCGTACCTCATCGTGACACCCATGTTAATGTAACCAAGAAGGAGCCGAGAGATTGCTTCAAAAACTTGTGTTATCTTCTTCTGTAATCTTGAGACGTCCAAAATGTGGTCCCTTCGCGTTAATCCACAGTAGAATGCAGCGTTGTCACAAACACCAGTCGAACAAATATTGTTTAAATTTACTCGACGTGTGGTTTTTTGTTTGTTTCTTCCCCCAAAAGGACACCGACTGCCTCGTGGTCTGCTTTTCTCTTCAGTTGTTTTGCAGTTTGGCCGATATAAGCTTTGGGGTCCTTTTTCAAAATATCTTCCAGTGATTTCTTTACGTTAGGTTCGCCATTTCCTCCGCTGGGCAGTTGGTTTATCAGACGGTTGAGCTGGTCAAGGGTCTCGATTTTCTCTTCATCCTCGATCGGCGGGAGAGGGGTTAGTTTGCTTTCGCTGATTTTAGAGAGTTCGCTCCCAAAAGCCATATTCGCAAGCTCGTCACCCTTCAGCAACTTCAAGTGTTCATCGTGTTTTAACAAGCGCATCTTTCCATAAAATTTTTCCAATCTTCTGCGAATTAAATACATATGCCTCTTCTTCCAACGTTTAAAATCATTGGAAGTCGCATACTCGTTCATGTCCCTCTCAAATTGGTTTTTGTGTAGCGACTTGATGTTGACGCCGTCACGTTCAAGTTTTTCGAAATATTCGCTCCCGAGTGCCATCAAGTAGAGACTGTACTCGTCGTATTTTAGATGCCCTACTTGTTCTCGTAACCTTTGCATAGGACCGTTAAGATCATCGATATTGATCTTTAACTCTTCCATCCATTGTGTGAACGCTTCGTTGCTTTTAAGACGATATAATTCGTCATCCAAAACCACGTCTTTTGCTCTTTTTAGTATCTCTTTTTTGGTTTTGCCGATAGAGCCTGGGTCATCGGCGAGAGCTCGCAGCTTATCTATAACTTTGGGGTCGACGTCATTTTGCTTAACCATTTGTTCTACCTGATGTTTGAGCTGGTCAAGGGTCTCAAGTTTATCTCCACCCTGGATCGGCGAGGGCACGTTAACTTCAATTTTGTAAGCTCGAAAGAATTCACTACCAAAAGCCATGTTAACGAGATCGTCATCCTTCAGCAACTTTAAGTGTTCAACGCGTTTTAACCGGCGCATCTTCCCATAAAATTTTGCCACTATTTTGTGAAGAGAATGCTTACGCTCATCCGCCCATTGTTTATATTTAGGAGAAAACGCATAATTGCTCATGTCCTCCCAAAAATGGCTGATGGGTAACGACTCGATTTTGACGCCGTCACGTTCGAGTTTTTTGAAATATTCGCTCCCGAGAGTCATCAAGTAAAGACTGTAGTCGTCGTATTTTAAAAGCCCTGGTTGTTTTCGCAAACTTTGCGCAGCAACTTTAACACCATCGATGTCGATCTCTAGATCTTCCATCCGTTGTGTGAACGCTTTTTTGCTTTTGAGATGATTTACCACGTCATCCAAAACCGCGTCTCTTGCACTTTTTAGTATCTCTCTTTTTGTTTGGCCGATAGAGCCTGGGTCATCGGCAAGAGCTCGCAGTTTATCTATAACTTTGGGGTCGACGTCATCTCGCTTGGCCATTTGTTCTACCAGATGTTTACGCTGGTCAAGGGTCGCAATTGTATCTCCACCTTGGATCGGCGAGGGCAAATTTAGTTTGATGTTGTAGGCTGAAAAGAATTCGCTGCCAAAAGCCATTTCAACCAGGTCCTCCTTATCACTCATCTTAAAGTCTCCCATCTCTGCTAACCAGCGCATCTTTCCATACAGTTTTTGAAATGAAACACCAGATTTCTTACGGGTAGCCCTCCAACTTTGAAAGTTGACGGATTTTACATAATCGTCCATAACTGTTATAAGTTTGTATGGGTGTTCCTGCTTTAATTCGAAGCCGGAACTCTCGACTTTTTTAAAGTATTCGTTCCCGAGAGCCATCAACGTGAGAGTGTAATCGTTGTACTCTGAAAGCTCTTCTCTTGTTCGCAACGCTTGAACAGCAGCTGCAACGTCATCGATGTTGATATCCAACTCTTCCATCCGTTCTGTGAATGCTATGTTGCTTTTGAGGTGGGACACATCCTTGTTGGGCACATTTGAAGCTAGAACGCTCTTGCCTTTCATCAATGACGGCATGGAAGGACCGATATTGGGAGCGAGAGGATCGGCACTGCTTTCTCCTCTTCTCATCAATGACGCCAAGAATTCGGGATCGCCGTGTGGAGGTGATCCTGCTCTTTCCTCGTCCGATTTATCCGTCGTTAAATTGTGTCCACGAAGACTTCCTTTGTTGTCAGCTAGAGGGCTTTGATCCACAACAGAACCAGATATTTCGCTTACGTCTGGGATCCACTCAGCTCTAGAGCGCGTTGAGGCAAGCACTGTAAATAGAACTAAGGGTGCGTAAATCATGGGAAGGAGTGTTTTTGGTAAGAATAGCCAGTGTTGTCAAACCCGTCTTAACCAATTAAATCGACCTATTGTGCTTTGTCACTAAAATGAATAGTGTCAATTTTGCCTGTCTGTGAATCCTATGTTGCTTTTGAGGTGGGACACATCCTTATTATTCCAGCTATTGCATAGCCTGATGCTGTTAGTTTCGAATTTGCAGCCAAGCCCTCACCCAACAAGGATGGGGGGGATCTGGCTAGAGGCACGAAGCGACGAAATCACGACGACGAACAGCCTGGGTACGGGGCCAGGCCCTCCTCCCCCGGACCGGAGAACGTCGAGCCAACGCGGGCAACTGAGATCACCGTCTGCAGCGACACGTGCGGCGGTGAACTTGGTTCAGGACAATAGGGACTGGCCTCACATCGAGCCAGTCCCTGCGACTACGAGGATAACTTTTGGGGGTGTGGGAGAGCCTACGGGGCCACTACACCCAGGACCAAGGGTGAAAGCAAAGGCCGCGAAGAGCGGTGTTATGACAGGGTGTGAAGAAGTGCCAACGAGGCCATCACACCCAGTTTTCAAGATGCAATCTCAGGGAGGGACGCTTGGGGGTGTGGCAGAGCCTGCGGGGCCACCACACCTAAACCCAACGACGCACTCACCGGTTGCTTCTACAGGAGGAAGGTCAGGGTGTGAAGAAGAGCCTGCGTGGCCATCACACCCAGGATCAAAGATGAAACTTCACATTGTGGAAGAAGGGACGCCACCAGTTCCAGGACGGGAGGCGAAGAAGAGCGAGAAGGCGATTTCACCGTCCGCAGAGAAAATTGCGTCGGCGAACTTTGCTCAAGCTACAGGAGACTGGGCTCATTTCGAGCCAGTTTTAAAGACATGGATGCAAAGGGGAGAGGTTGCGCCTACGGGGCCACCACACCCGGGATTGTATTCAGTCACTTTTGATGAGACACAGAGTGAACGACTCTGGAAAGGATTATTGGGGCTTGTATCGGCGTGGCGTTGGCTACTTCGGGACCAAGTTGTTTTTCCAGGCAGTGGCGTGAAAGAAGACGGGATTCGACAGCAGAGCAGTTTAAAGTGCATAAACAACCATTTCCAAGCACCGGATCACGACTTCAGACAACAAGGCCAAGGACAACAAGGTTTGCCGAGCATGGACCCGACTAATAGATTAAATAAGTCTAGATTAGATTCTAGTATTTATAGGTTCATAGTAGCTAATGGTTAACATTAATTGACTACCTTTTATTATTATTATTATTATTATTAGCCTGATGCTGTTAGTTAGTTTTTGTATGTGCTGTTACTTCGAAGTAGTTTTTTTTGGGTTGAAGTTATTATAGGCCGTGTTCGAAACGCCCGTGCACTAACCTAAATCATGACTATCACTAACTTGACCGATTTGACATGTTCGTCGCAGCAAAATTAACTCTAAGGTAAACTGCCAATTTGGGCCTTCTTTAGTTTCTCTACAGTGTTGTAGTCATAACTTTTCTAATCTGTAAGGAAAAAAATATTGGCTAAAAGTCCAGGATTTTTATAGCCGTTTATCTATCGCTAATGGGCTAATGCATCAAAACATTAACTCTTTCTGCGTATATGAAGCGCATGGAGAGCAAGATCGATGCAATGGAGGAAGAGAGGTCACAAGAGTCTGGCTCCATTGCATCACCCAATCAAACAAAGACTCCGAGAACGGTAGCGTGTTTAGAGAAGCAGTGAAAAATTACGGTCCTTTTGGAGGAAGGATGACTATTGAAGATTTGGGTGGAGAGAATTGTATTGAACGTGGAGTACAGTGACAGGCGCCAGAAAGAAACGACCAAGGGGCGGTAGAGTATTTGAAAATCAAGAAAGACCCGCTAAAAACAACGTTTGTGCGACTGGGAATATGAAGATTCCGAAGCTTACTGTAAGAAGTTTTACGGAAGAAAGGGTTTTACGGAAGAAGAAATTTATCACGGATTGGGGGCAGATTTTAGGCAGTGGGTCTACTACGTGTTCATTGAAGCAGTTGAGGTTGCGCAACTGTCTTCTGGATTTGCATGGACCAAGCGTCTTAAAGTCAATAAATTAAGTGAACACTTGGAGGGCTGCGTAGCAGCAAGCTACTTTCAAGCAAACATTACGACTTGGTGGCAAATATCTCAAGGGATATATTTCGTATTGGATCAATTATTTCACGCATTTAAAGGAAATATTTCACATCAACAAGCGGCAGCAATATTTGCGCAACAAAAAGATGTTCGGAGGTCATGAACCAAACATTTCTTGTACTTAGTGGCTTTGGCGCGCGAGAGTGGCTCTTATGAAAGGTTGATTGTGGAGAACATTGTTAGATATGCTGCACCTGGACTAAAAATGAGGTTGATGATTCGATACAACCCGCAGCGTGTTGACTACATCTAGCACACACAGGAACTTATTGCGTGGGCGCAAGAATTAGAGGACGACGCAGTAAAGGTTAAAAGGTCGAGGAACATAATGAATTTTGTGGGCGAAAAAAGGAAGAAGATGACGTGTTTTAGCTGGGGTATGGATGGACATACACAAAAGTATTGTCCTCAAGGTGATCGGAAAAACCAAGGCGAGTATTTTGAACGCAAATCCAGAACAAGAGGTGAAGGAAATAATGAGAAACATTTCGTACTATCGACTATTGATTACCGGTGAAGATACCAAAGGAAGACATACTGACGGACGATGATGTGTGGATCATCGACAGTGGTGCCAGCCTGCATCTTGTATCAAGTGAAGCGTTTTTAGAAGACACAAGGACATCTGATGAAGGTACAGACTTGATATTGCCTGATGGAGAGAATTTCAAAAGTTAGAAAAGTGTGACTAAAGACAAAATTTTCGACTATATTGCTTTCTGAAGCATATTACGCTCCAAATCTGGCCATGAATCTCATTTCGCTTGGAAATTCGAGGAAAAAGGGGTGCACACTTAAAGCTAGTGGGAGCAAAATGCAGATGATAACGTACCGTTCGATGTGGAAGTAATTGGTTGCATGTTTACTGCCAGACTTCAGCTGATTAAGGAATTGTGTGCATCTAAGAAATTTTCGAGCATGGTGATGGCGGTTATGCAGGATGATGTGTGTGATGGCCTACAAGAAGGATCTTTACATAATTTTCATCAACGAATGGGACATTTGTCATATGACACTGTGGAGAAATTAGCCAAAAACCCGGCATTAGGCATTAAACTGACGGACAGGCGCAGACCAAATTGCCTGACCTGTACTGAAGGCAAGGCAACAAGAACAAGACAGTCAAAGCAAGACAGTGGGCAGAACGCACCGATAGAAAGAATTGGTGGCGTTATTTGCAGTGACTTAAAAGGACCTATTACGCCAAAAGATCGTCGTGGAAATAGATATTTGGTGGTATTTGTGGACCATTTTTCGAATAATGTGCGAGTGTTTCCTGCGAAGTCAAAGGAACAAGCTGCGAAAAAGTTTGAACATTTCTTGACGTGGTTTGAAGGAGAATTTAAGTGTCTTATTCACGTTTTGAGGACCGATGGTGGTGGAGAATTTTGCAATTTGGACTTTTTTTGTAAGCACACTGAAGTAAGACGACAGATTACAGAGGCAGGAAGTGCAGCCTCGATTAGAAAAGCGGAACAAATGTGCAGGACGTGATCTTCAACATGATAAGATGCATGATTTTCGGATATGGAGTCCCGTTAATGTTTTGGTCGGAGGAAGCAGAATACGCTAGCTATATCCTCAATCAAAGTCAGACACGCGCAAGCCCAAAGAAGATATCGCCAATCAGAGTTTTGACAAAGAAATCAGCAAATATTTCTGATATCGTGATTTTTGGATCATCATGCATGATTTGGCGTGGTGCAAGAAACAAAACACTCGGAAGGCACGCTAAAAAAGCGTTGATTTTGGGGAAAATGATGAAGTCAAGGGTTACAAGGTTCTTCTCCTCAAAGATAGAGTAGTCACAACTACTAGACATGCATACCAAGTGGATACATTGAGCGACAAAGACAATGAAAATTTGATGCGCATGATGAACGAAATTGTAAATGAAAACGTGGAAATATCTCACGAAAACAGCGAAAAAAATGCAGTTTCGAAGGAGAGAGCAGATGAAGTTCTTAGAAGGAAGCCAACTAAAGAAGTATCGCAAAGGAAATCATCGAGGAAGTTCAAGAAGACACAAAAGTTGATTAAGCTGGAAGAGACCAGAAAGAAGCGTGATACGAATGACAAGAATGTTAATGATGAACAATGCGAAGTAAATGGAGAGAATTCATTTTTTTACCTTCGCAGTTTGTGACACGAGTTGCAATGATAATGGAAATTGCTGGTACCCTGATCCAAAGAGCTATTTCGAAGCTCACAAGTGAAAGCACTCTGAAAAGTGGAAATAGAAGAAGAGGCGGAGTTGAAAGCCTTAAAAGCCTTACAGATATGGGAATTGATAGCACACGCACACACCAAGTTTGAGTGCTTTTAAAGTGGCGAAACGAATAGCCCGGTACTTAAAGGGCACGAAGTAATTAAAGTTGCATTTACGTGGAGATAACGAACACAACTTTACGAATTGTGAGCTACAGCGATGCAGATTTTGCAGCTGATCACGACGATCGAAAAAGTATGAGTGCGAATGTGGTTTTTGTAAGTGGTATTATAGCATGGTGAAACTGTGAAAGCAGGGAACTGTTGCGTTATCGACTGCAGAAGCAAAGTTTGTCGCGGTTGCTGCAGGTGGAAGAAAAGCCTTAGGCTTAAAAGAATTGTTCGAAGAGATTGGAATCAAAGCAAGGACTCCTATCGTGCTAACAATTGACAACTAAGCCACTATTATTAAGCAACTTAAGAGTCAAGCAAGTGCGGCTAGTGCCAAGCACGTTGATGTGAAGTTGAAGTTTTTGAAGGATTTCGCTAAAAAGTGAATTGTGGAACCAGAACATGTATCGAGTGGAAGTATGGTCGCGGATCCGTAGACGAAGATACTACATGCACCAAATATTGAGAAACTTTGCAAGCAAATTGGTTTGCCGTGAATATATAATTACGATTCTCTGTCTATCGGGCTACTTTTGGAATGTACTCCCTATGTGAAAAGTCGATGTATCTTGCGCCTGAAGCCCCAGTACTCTCGGAAGGAGTGTTGGAATTTGGATGATGTTATTCTCTATGAAAACTGACATGAAATTCCAGTCAATGAGATTTTCTACATATTGTGAATTTTAGGTTAAGTAGTATTTTAGCCGAAATTACACTTAATCTTTACACAATACATACTTTCATTTTAGTCGAGTAAACGACACTTCGAGCACTTCCTCCCTAAGCGACTTCCTCATGTCTCACACTGACACGCGAGACACCTAAGTAGTACTGACGCATTTTACAACCCATATACTAATCGAGAAAGACCGAACTTTTGCTACAATAGAAAATTTAGATATACTATCCGGGGTCTACTTTTTATAAGCGAAGTTGAGGACCTCACGCACTATCTACATTTTTCCACAGTGCACATACGTATTCCCATCTTAGTATTTGCCCTAACCGGCATTTATTAAGTCTATAACACGCACTTGAACACTAAACAGTTCCTAGTGTGAACATATACAAGGCTACGTGCGGAGTAATTTCCTACAGGTTATGAGCCCAAGGTTACGAGGCTCAATATCGAAAAGTTTAAATCTTTACTAAGTTTGTTAAGTTTTTTCGATAAGTTTCGATTTTCTTGGTAGCCCCCTGATTAAAAGGGCGATTTTCCTCGTTACGTTTCGTGTGGAAAGTGAAGGACAAGAAAGTGGATAACAGCAACGTGAATGTCAAAGTCTTGTTAAATTACGTCAAGCGCCTGAAAAGAAGGCTAGAGGTGATGAAAGAGGAGCGACTGCAAAATTCAGTTCTCGGTAC
Source organism: Sclerospora graminicola (assembly GCA_001887855.2). NCBI lineage: Eukaryota > Oomycota > Peronosporomycetes > Peronosporales > Peronosporaceae > Sclerospora > Sclerospora graminicola. Next base: position 16,429 of record MIQA02023519.1, read on the forward strand.
ATCGCCCACAACCGCAAAAAGGTTAAGTGTTTTAGCGAGACATTGAAAAATTATGCACATTTCAGTGGAAAAATGACGTTAAACGTGACAATGGTATCGAAAGAGGAGGTGCGAGGCTGGCAACGGACAACCGGAATGAGCTCCGAGAATGACGCATCAAGGACTGTCAGGTAGATTTGTCCCACCAGGAAATCCTGCTGTAACCCACTGCGCATGGGTGGGAAGATGAAAATCCCAAGACTGACTATTCAAAATTTTACTGGCGCAGAAATTTACCCTGGTCTTGGTGCAGGTTTTAAGCTATGAGTCTACCTGTTTTTTTTTTGTTTTTAGAGGCAATTGAAGCCCTATTGTCGTCTGGTTTTGCGTGAACAGAGTGCCTGAAAGTAAGCAAGCTATGTGAGCATAAAGAAGGAGTTACCCTAAGTTGTTTTCATGCTAATAAAACGAGATAGTGGCAAATTTCTCTTGTTTTTGATCAAATATTCCATGCGTTTACAGTGAACATTTTCCACTATCAGGCAGTGCTCTATTCGCAGCAGAAAAGAACCCACATAGGTCGTGGACACAAAACAAACTTCCTATATCTGGTGGCCTTAGCGAGAGAAAGCGGGTCACATGAAAAGCTAATCGTTGAAAACAGTGAAACACGCCGCTCCATTTTGAAGTTAGGATTAATAATCAGATATAATTCTAAACGCGAGGATTATATACAGCACGCCCAGGAACACATGGCGTGGGCACAATAGCTAGAAGAAGATGTTCAGAACTGCAAAAGACCGGGGAGAAATTTCGTCAACTCTGTAGACAAGCGAAAAAGAAAAAAGACGTAGTAGGAAAGGACATATCCAGAGATTTTACAAGCAAAACGAGAGGAATATGGGGTGTAGTGGCTCTTAGAAATTCCTTCCATGGTGCGTCACCCACGGGGGGCCCATATGACTGACTGTCGGAGCGGGTACTCCGTTCATCTAGGTCTTGGCCCGAGCCAGCATCAAGCTGGCTAGACTGGTCACTTCCATCACCTTGGCCGTGACGACTGGGATGATCCATGTTCTGTAAAGCTCACCTTGTGTACCCGTCAGCACTGGCGGTTACGCTCTCCTGGTGGACTCTAGGGCGAAAAGTTAAAAGCCGGTTTAAAAGGTGGACGAGGATTAGGACTAGGGTTCTCCCTTGGCGGAAATTTTCACCGGGGAGCAGGATGGCGTTATACTTGAAATTTGTATACCGCAAAGGCTGGACCGAGAGTAATCGATTGACCAGCTTAACCAAAGATAATAAAGGGGTTACGCCAATCTTATGCGTAGTCAGGAAATCCAAACAATATTCCACGATCTTCCACAGTAAGCCGAAACTTCACCTTCCTTTCCAATGCAACCAAACCGTGTTCCAAATACGGGCGACTTGAGCGAGTATAAGTTTCACAGCGACTCCCAGTTAGGACTTCCGGTGGGTTCCTTTCAACCTTCTCCGGGCAAAACAATAACAACTTGAGGGGGTCTAGTTAACCCTCTGCTGTAGACCAATGACGACTTGTGTCTTAAAAACCGAATCGTATACTGATTTTTATCCCTAGATCCAATATTAACCTTTGGTGCACCCTAACCAAAATAACCTGACCAGCTTGACCCGGATGGTTATGTACCTTACCTGAAATAGCGTGACCAGCATAACCTGGACGTTTTGTGTACTGTACACTAAATAGTGTGACCAGCTTGAATGGTGGCCTGGTCGGTACCTGGCCGTCGTCTCCGATTCCTTCTTCATGGCCGCTCACCCGTCTCGGGTGTTCCATCCGGCTACTACAGGGACATGACCTTCCCTGGAGCATTTTATCTATCCGTCTCTTGACTAATCTGCCCCTTGACCACCTATGACCACCATCAACCGCCTTTCTTCCCCACTTGATCCAGCTGGTCAACTTCTGGTTGGCCTGAGCACAGCATCTGGATTAACTCTCTTAGCCAGTTTCCATGCCCATTTGCTAGTTCGGCGCTTGCGGGCGTTCTCGAACACCTCCGGCAGCAAATATCCGATGTCTGTTGGTAGCCGACCGGTAGGTAGCTTGGACTAAAATTTCTACCAATCCGGTTAGTGGATTTATCCCTCATCAGTCCATTATTTCTGGAACCACTTCACCATAGCCTCCCCTGAGTCTTGTTGCAACTGCACAACGGTTGAGGCACGATCTCACTACGCATCTTATTTGCACCATTCAACGCTTACATGTCCGGGCACGACGAACGAGACATTGCCGGCCAGACCAGCTCGGCCACCTGTAGGCTGCCTAAGTGCGCGGTCCTCAGGTCTCGGACGCCGTCCAGGGCAGCCGGAGGAAGTTAACCTGAAAGGTCAGATCATGCCCAGGTAGCCGCTTTGGAGAAGGCGAAAACCGAACTGTCGTTAGCTGCGAAACTTGCCGACCAGCGAGCAGATGAGGCCAGTGTTCGGGAGATACTCGCTGCCCTAGGTTCCCAAAGCCGCATTGATCATTTGGAAAAAGAAGTAGCTGACCTTGTTCGGGAGAGGGACCGGTACAAGTTACTGTCCGAATTCATCGACTTCCTGGGCATCCTACACCAGAAAGCAGTATCCACCTTGGCGTTTCAAACGTAAGGGTGGCCATGCGGCCACGCTTGACCGATTTGCTTCCTCAGCTGGTCACTCTACGTATCCCTGCAGGCAACCGCATCTAGTAAACCTCCGCATCCTGATAGTCGAGTCTTTCCATGCTTCCCGAGATATAACTAAACACTACGAGTGATATGTCCGCATCTCTCAGCGATTGGAGGTGTTGCAAGTAAGTTTGGGTCAGCTAGAGGGATACAGAATTCACATCTCGCGGAAGCTAGAGAGACGCAAGAAGCTTTTGGAACAGTTGACCTCCGAGCTGCCTGAACTCCAATTCCAGATCAAAGAATATCATGAGGTGCATGTCAAGGCCCAATCGAACGTTGGAAAGATACAAGGAGGTAGTCTCCGACCTCCTGAAACGGCGAGCGGATTCCTTATCTGCGATACAGGCTTCCCGGGACCGGTTGGCAGAAGCGAATGCCAGGGTGGCGCGTCTGATGCAGAGGCCCGCGCCTATCCGACACGCCATCCGGCATCTTCTCGACCTGGTCTGCCCCCGTGGTCTCGATTGCGATTCCACCGCTGACCCATCTTTGTCATTGTCTGCTGACTCTGGTGCCTCGAAGCATCCGAAGGGAAGACGTTCTGAGTTGACAGATGCCGGGACCATAAATCCCGAAATTACCACAGCCGACCTCCTCACCACCCACTGATGGCTCCATGATAAGCGGAGGCAAACGTAGGTCCAGCAGAATTTCGTCCTTTCCCTCTCAAGCGGCCATTAAACGGATCAAGCAGTCTGTCTCGATAGCGAGAGTTTCAAAGGTACGGAGTGAAGACGAACCGGGCTCCAGCCCGGATTTGAGCCCGATCGCTTCCGGTCCGCCGAATTCTGGAGGGTCGCCCCCTTGTCGTAGTGTCCAAGGATCTTCGCCTGGCTCTCCGCCCTCTCCTGTTCTTCCTGGTATTTCTCCTAATGACCCCCGAGGACTATCCACCGCTTCTCCGGACGAGGAAGAGAAATCAGGCCTGTTCGAAGTAGACGACGACGAGGCCACCACCGAGGCCTTTGAAAAGTCACCCGTCGGGACATCTTCGGATTGGATGAGCCGGCATCGAAGATGGACAAGTCCGAGGAGTCAGCGGACAAGTCCAATGAGTCAGTTGAAAAGTCTTCGCCCCTTTGGTTTCCACGTCGGAAGCCTTGAGCTCTTCTGACTTGAGTGCGGCTCGCCCTTGGTCTGCGGTCCAGTGGAAAGGCATGCGCGTGCTGATCTCACTGACAGCCATGGCTTCCGATTGTTGTCTCGTTCATTGTTTTGAATATTCCCACCGTATTCCCGGGCACCTCGTGCTTCGGCCTGACGCTCTGACCTGGTTAATTCTCAGCAGATCGAGACGGTTATGTCTCTCAAACCGTGTACCGTATTGATGACGGCTATGTCCGATATGGGTCTACCCCGCACCGGTAGGTTCACTGATTTTCGTCGTGCGTACGCGGAATTTCTCTCCCGCCATTATTGGGCTATATGGGAGTCCACTCACTTCCCCTACATCTTGGCGGGAGACCAGCGCCAGGATCCCGGCGGACCGAGTACCGTGCCTAACGTAAACAGCGCCGCAACCGGGCGGCTGAAGGCTGGACCAACCTGTGTACCCTCATCGCTGATGGAATCAAAGCTGGCCACTCTGACCTGGACTTATTCCTCTGTCCCATGATGTTGCATATAAGTAACCGTAAGGTGGAGAATAGTGGGGTGACGGCTGCAGACGGAACCTGGTACCCAGGACTAGGTGAACCCAGTCATGCTACCACCCTCCAGGCTTCGCTTGACGAGATTGACCGGCAGGATCCGTGGCGTAACCAATGTCGACAAGGCCCAACCTCCATCCTAGCCCCCGCGTAACTCGACTCCAAAACAAGTTCCGTCGCACTGGCAAGTGAAGACCAGCATCCCGACGCCGGTAGCCAGCATATTCTAATTTGCTCCATTTCACCCATCCATTCATTGTTGTTCACTTTGCCAATTTTTATCATTCCATCACTCATATTGAGGCGACATCCTCTCTAATACCCACTTCCCTCCGTAATCCAGCCACCTGTCCATCTTCGCCATTTCACCACCTGTGCTGACCCCCTATACTCCTGTCCAACATCTCATTGGTCAATTACTGACCCGATTAATTAATGTTTACCATTTGATTGGTCGATTAATATCATCTAGTCCGGCTTGACCTACTGAACGACAACAGGATGAGCTTGTTTTCCGGGTCATCCCCACTTTCCTAAAATCGATTCCGGCTCGCTCGTTGGCGGTCGAACCCCTTCATCAGCGCCTCACAATTCAAATCCAGCTCATCCACTCACGACGATTCTTCGTAGTTTTTCCACTTGTATCAAAAATTCCCTGTGGGTCCGGCCAAATCTGGTCTTCTGTCCTGATCTAACATTCAAAATCCTTTCAACTTCATATTCGTCAGGGTCTAGCGGTTTGTCCCAACTGTCTTCGGGCATCAGGGCTTCGTCAAAGCTGAACCTGTCGTTTTCTGATACTAGGCGAGTACTCAGGTGATCTGGGAATTGTCTTACCAGTTTCATCATGGAAACATGAACTATCGGAAAAATGTTGTAATCAGTGCTTGCTGTAACCAACTTAACGGCGTGCTCCCCGACCAGCTCTGCTACCCGGAAAGGCCGTGCCACATATGGGCCAACTTCCGTGCATAACCTTCCTTGACTAGATCCCGGTATAACCACACCTGGGAGCCTGGCTTTATACCGTGCTTGCTGGCTTAGTCATTGTTTCGATCAGCGCAGTCATCGATAGCTTATCGGAGGCATTCGTTCACTTGTTCACGTGCCAGCGAGTAATGGCGTTGTACCCCCATCCTCCAACAACGAGCGTCTCGATCGCGGCTTCGGGTACACCCTTTTGGGTCGAGGCTTCCAAGGTGGATCTAGGATCCCATCCATATGATAAGTAAAAAGGGATGTCCCCCCTCACCCGATCGTAAGATGAATTAATTGCAAAAATCCGCATTTCGGTATATTCATCCCAATCGTGCTGGTCGACCTCCACCACATACATCTTAATGGGTCTAGTCAGAGTTTGTACCATTCTTTCGCCCTTCCAGTTCGCTTGTGGACGATAAGCCATAGTTGCGCTCTGTTTCTGCCCAAATTTTTTATAGAAAGCTCGGAACTCATCTGCCATAAATCCACGTTCCCTATCGTGCCTATTGACTTTGCTTTCCCCGAACGTCAAAACACATATTCCTCAAAACTCTGAGCCACCTGCTTCGCTGTACGAGTGGAACTAGCTTTAGCTATGACCAACCCTGTAAACAAATCCGTCCAGATCAACAGTTCGGTATACCCATTTCAAAACTAAGGTAGGGATGGGATATGATCCATCGCGATGACTTGGAAAGGATAGGTTACTTGTATGTTTCCAGGTGACCGCTCTTTAATTGTCGGCTGACCCTTCCCTGTCTCACAATCCGGACAGCTTCCCACATAAGCTTGTACACTGCGGTACAGGCCTATCCAATGGAAATGCGCTTTGATCTTATCATATGTCCATCCAATGCCCTGATGATCTCCTTCCAAGCTTACGTGGTAGTGGTGGAGAACTCCGATTGTAAGGTGGTCGGCACGACTAAACATGCGGACTAATCTCTATCGATTTCATGCTGGTCAGCATCGCTATAGAAAAACAACAAACCATCCTCACCCACTTCATAGTCCCTGACCATCTCAAAGCACTCTTTGGCCTGCTCTGCACTCAACTTTTCCATTTCTCCTTTAAGTTTCTCCATCCACTCCTCTTCATCCTGCGCTTTGAGGATCCGTTCTACCCGCAGCCACTTCACTATCCCTTCATTCCTCACTTATGTAGGTGACGAGTCGGCGGCTAGCGAACGGCGCTTCTGCAAACGGGTGACAGCATTAACTCAAATTACCTCCTCAGTGTCAGCAGGCCGGATACACTCGGGTAGTCGATTGATCTCCACTAATTCCGATAGCAGGATTGGATCAGAAGCTGTGGCTCCGACTTGGTCTCGCATTGCCAACGTGGCCAGATGATCTGCTAAGACGCGCATAGACGCATTTTGGCTTACCGGAAGTCCCCCAAAGAGATTTTCTTAGGTTTTCGACCCTCACCAACTCACGCGCACGTGGTTTGAACACGGTTTTACTAATTGGAAATGTTTCGTGGAGATAACGTTGTGGTTTACCGTGGAAGATCGTGGTTTTATCGTGGTTTTATCGTGGTTTTATCGTCATATGTCGTTTTATTCGCTAGCCTGATCAGACGAAGTTTCTTGATCAGTGCCCTTAGGATACGTTAATTAAGTGTCGACCCTAACCCATTCTCCGGTGAAGATTTCCACCCGAGAACACCCCCTTTTCGAGAAGATCCCATCCTCCGACCTGATTCGAATTATCCTTCTCATCTAGAGTCCACCTAAGTGAGTGTAACCAACGAAGATAAATGGGTACACAAGGTGAGATGAAATAAAACATGGATTCTATCGCACATGACGACCGGTCACAAGACCGGAAGGATCGGATGAGTCATCATAGTGATGATTCATCCGATTCTAATGCCGATCACGATCAACGGAGTACCCCCTCCGATAGTTGGTCGTCCGGCCTAGTGGGTATCCGAATTCCACCCAAACCCTCCGTTCTGATTTGGAAATCGGCTCCACCACATCAGCTCCTTGAAATGCATTTAGCATTGACACGCAATACAGCATATACTGTTAAAAATAATATCAATAATTCAATCGCGCCTTTACTGTTTAGCATTAACGGTCGGCTAGCAGAAATTTCCCTTGATCACTTAAGGGAAAGTGTGAAGCCACGATGTCTTCAACGTCTTGAAGTGTTATAGGTTTTAAGTCTTGAAGTCTAGATTCGTGATCTTTCATTTATTGATGATGATGGTAATTGCGAATGGACTATGATAAAAAAGATAGTAAAACTACGGTCCAGAAACGGGTAAAACTGTTTTAGTTAGAACCTTTATTATAATAATAGAATTTGACAGGAACTATGAAGTCTAATGATTTATCAAAATGAGTGGTAAAGTGGTGATTTACCTTGCTCTATTTTCACAATCAGCCATTTGTTTGCTTTAAAAGTTTTTTATTCCTTCGTGAGGCCAGCTTCCATTGATTTTTTGTTTCTTTATTAAAACAATGTTGTTGTTGTTTTTTACTTTTGAAGGAGGTTTTGCTGTTGCAAGGCAGTATACTTAGGGATTGCTGTCAAAATAGATATAATTACGATGGTATTACAATACTAGGACTTTTTCACTCAAAATTGCATTAGTTCTGTATATCCTTCTAATAATTGATTCAGAAAAGATATGTATTTAACTTGTATAAACATGCTTGTAAAAAACGCAAGTTAAACGAAATCAAAATTTACAAGGAACATTCCTATTTTATAAATTCCAAAGAATGGGTCCGTTATATTCAAAGCTCTGCGGAACCAAAACTACCATCAGCCGGCAGAAAAAAACAAGCTTTGGTACAAATGAAGTTAGGGACGGAGTAAGCTACACAAAACTAGCTCGCGCAAAGAAGATATACCATTCTTAGATGCTGGAACAGAAATTGATGTTGTTAAGACTAAATACATGATAAAAATAACAAAATTCAGGGGGTGGTGTCAAGAAATCCCATACCAAAGTCCGTGGCCAAAAATTAATGAAAGCGGAAAATATTTTTTTCTGGCAGGTAAGAGAGATAATTCTGGAACGCTGGACTGCAAATTGCAAGCAAATGCTAGCTATGATCTAAAAACTCCTTTGATTTTTTTTGCGTTCTAAATCCTGAATTTCTTCGTGGTATATAATTTATGTTTTCCATTGGCACAAGTGATATATTTTTAAATTTTTTTAACTTTTGGCATAAATTTTCTCTTAACTTTACAAAGTGGTAGAAAAACCATTTCTCCCTTCTAAAAATCACTCTAAACCAGGGCAACACGCAAAGGTGAGTTACTCGAGTGAATATCCTTGTTGTTCCACACGGATCGTTCGTCATGACAAAACTTTCAGCGCTTTGTGGTGGCTTAAGGTAGAAAAAACACCAAGGTACTGCTGTTTTTTTACAAGCTTAAGATTTCATGCGTTGTCTCCAGAGAGGACTGGCGACACGTGCGTGTCACATGGACAATTATAATTGCGATCCATCCTTTCAATAGAGGCTGATTTTGATATGACGCTGTAAAAATTTCGTGCAAAAAGATTCAAAATTGCGACATTGAGGAAGCAATACTTGCAAAAACGTTATTAAGATATAGGAAACATTATTCTGACCCGGTCTTTTGTGGCCTATCCATGGTAAACCAAACACAACTAGAGGCCTTCTGCTGTGAGCCCATAGCGACTTGTGTCTTAGAAAGATAAACGTATACTGATTTTATCTCTACAATCCAGTATAAACCTTAGTGCATTCCCTACACCAAATATGATGACCTACCTGTATCTTCAATATATGTTTTCTTCCTTGTCACCTACTTTCCCGTACAGGCTACTACGGTGGCTAGCCCAGCCAGACATCACTGGATCCTCTCACACGACCCTTGACTGGCCCACATTCATAAGAAGCTAGATCGTCTCAGTCTACCTTTGCCGGCCTCCGGGCGGCATTGCCACATTATGGCAGCTGACAGCCGTAGGGAACTGAGGCAATAATGAAAAAAACGACGTCGTGAATACTCAGTAAGATAGGAATGAGCACGGAGATAGAGTCCAGAATAGTCCATACCTGACGGGGGATAACCAGCCCAAAAAAGACGCTACGTCTTTTTGCTTCTAAATGGGGGTCAACATATCAATTTGAGGGCCCACTAGAAGTTTCCTGACTGGTAGTCAAGTGCATATACGCATTCAAGTCACCCTTGTTTGAAACACGGTATGATTGTATTGGAGGGGAAGGTGAAGTTTTGGCTGACTGTGGTAGAGTGTTAAGTTCTGCTCGGAGTTCACGTTCGTTAACATAAAATTAGAGTAACCCGCTATTTTCTTTCGTTGTGCTGACCGATGAATATCGGTTCAGTATCTGCGGTATACTAAATTCAAGTATAACCGCCACCCGCTCCCCGGTGAAGATCTCCGCCCAGGAGCGACCCCCTGGTCCCACTACCCTAACCGGGCACCTTGACCTTTCGTCAAAGAGTCCACTAAGATAGCGTAACCGCCAGTGCGGATGGGTACACAAGGTGAGATGTCAAGAAGTATTGATCATCATATTCGTCATAACCAAGGTGATGGCAGTGACTGGTTGGGTCAGTTTAATGCTGACCCGGATCACGATATGGATGAGCGGAGTACCCGCTCTGATAGTCGGTCATCTGCCCCACCCCCCTGTAGGTGCTAGACCCCCAGAAGGAATTTCCGAGATTCACTACACCACACAAGCTCCCGAAAAACAATGGGACCCAACACGAAATAGACCTCGTGCCAGGCACAATATTATTCATATTTTATCCTTTTGAAATTCCGTAACCACCCAGCGCCCAAAATCATCCGCCTCTATACACTAGCTTCCTGTTAAGTTTACATCTTGCAAGAAAATTGCAGCCATAACAGCCATATATATTAGTACAAAAAGCAAAGAAAGCAATACCGCTGCTGCCACCGTACCCTAAACCAACACAGGTGGATAGGTCGAGCTAGCACAAGAACTTGCAGATAAACCGTATGGGGAAGAAGAAAAAGAAGATGTTATAACAAGAACAACTATTACCTGTTTTATTCTTTGCTCTAACAAGGATTACTGCGTCACATGGCAATGGTCGTTACCCCGTGACCAGGTCAAAGAAATCGACGAGTTCTTTGAAGCTTCTCTAAAGGCCGGAAATGCGCGGAAGCTAGGGCTTCGCATTCCAGCCCCATTTTCTGTGTGAAGTGGTCTATAGGGGGCGGGCAAATTGGTCATGCTTATACCAAGCTGGACGTAGCAACGGCACCAGGGCAAGTGCCGATACCACGTAAAAATGTCATCATAGATGGGTATGAGCGAAGTACCATCTTTAGTGGTCTCGATTTAAGGGATCATTTTTATCAAATCGTTATGCACGAAAAGGATGTCCTTCTCACGACAGTGAGTAGCCCTAGCGATATGCGTTGGGAATGGCTAGTGATGCCACAAGGGCTAGAGAATACTTCAATAGATGTGTCACGCATCTTTTGCGTCCGGTGCGTGAGTTTGCACCACGTTACTTCAATGATGTGTTCATCCATAGCAAGGGAGAACATGGTAAAAGCGATGTAGATACGCATAAAAAGCATATACGTCGAGTGTTTGAGCCCATGCATAATACGAAAACTTGAAGAAGTGCACATTAAATACCCACTCTCGGATGCTTTGTGGGCAAGAACGCCTTGATCCTGAAAATGTAAGAGTGATTGTTGAATGGTCAGTGTCAAACAACATCTAGGAACTTTGTAAGTACATTGGTCTTGCAACATATTTGCCCAAATACTCATGCAATATGCTGGGCTAATTCGACCTCTTTCTCACTCGACACCATAAAAAGGTGTCGTGTGACATTGGGACATCCAATGCCAAGACGCTTTTGACGCGGTCCAGCAAACTTGACTGAGGCACCGGTTTTGTTTATATTCGACAACAAACAATCATTTCACGTCGTTTGCGGCGAGAAATTTTGCTATCGGCTGAGTTTGATGCAGCGCGATAATGATGATCATGATCGCGTTATATTTTAAAAAATACGTCAGTTGCGCGTAGCTCAGCACAACTACCCAGTGCATGACAAGGAAATCCTTCCCATGAAGTATGCATTGGCGAAGTTTCAGATCTATGTATTAGAGGATGGGCCATTTGTGTTTTATATCGATCCTTCGTCGCTACGGACGGCCGTTAATACACCACATATCTCCAACGCGTGGCAAGATGGTTGTCTTTCTTTGTGGAAGACAAATTATCGATTGAATAGAAACCAGCAAAGCTGAATGTGGTTGCGGATGCGCTATCACGACGTCCCGATTACGAGAATAAATATCCCGTAACCGAAGTAATCAGTGCAAATGCAATCCGTTGCACTGCTGTCACATCGTCTCTCGTACGTCATGTCCGATGATGTTACGAAACAGACGAGGAAACCCGTGTAATGATTGATTATCCATGTGATCAATCGGACCAAACGCGACGAACTTTCAGGATTCCTTAGCGCTAGCGTGCATCGCTATCAATGGCACGATGACATGTTACTTTATAGCACAGACCAACAAGATGAAAGTCGCATTCGTCATTCCTATAGACGATATTCTCAAACATAACATTTTGTTTGAGTACCATGATGCACCGATCTCGGGACACAAAGGTCGAAAGAAGAAATACACTACTCATGCACGTGACCTGTACAGGAGGAACCAGTTTAAGTTGGTACATAAGTATTTACACGCAAGAGAGATTTGCCAGCACGTTAATCATGTGCAATCTGCGCAGGCACCACTTCAATATCTGCCTATTCCGAAATAATGTTCGAAAAGTCCATCTTAACCGACTTCATCTTTGGTCTTCCGCCCGACAATAGTCGGAAGACTGGAATAGTGGTCTTTGTAGACTACTTCAACAAGATGGGACACCTTGCTGTAGTGTGTGCGAATGTCACTGCAGCGCAAAGAGCATGGACATTCGTCGACACGGTATTCCGTTTGCACGGAATACCAGAAAACATAGTCTTGGATAGAGAGCCGTGATTCACAGGGGGGTTACTGCCAAAAAACGTTCTCACTATTGGGCACGCAGTTAAAAATGTCAAATGTGGACTATCCGGATACGGATGGGCAAACAGAACGCGTTAATCGTATTCCAGGGGACATGCTGCTATCTTTCGCACATGTCTTTGAAGAGTAGAGTGACTTCTTGCCAAGCCCTGAGTTTGCAATCATCAATTCGGTGCCATTACAGCATTCTACGTGAATGCCATGAGGCAATCACGTACCCTAGTTTTGCTTGGCAGTACGACAAATCTTCAAATTGGACGAGTCAATGAAACAGTTGCAGCAGAAATTTGTGAAGAGATGGATGTGTCTACTACTGTTACAACAGTAGAAACATAGCCAGCTTCAGCCGACACTAAATGGTCTTACGATGAGTAAAAATATTCGGGAAAATGGCCGCAGATAACGAAGGAAACATAGCTACTGGTAATAAAGCAGTAGAAAAAATCGTACTACAGCTTGACGCTGTAATTCGCTAATCGAAAGAAGCGCTTGCTTTTGCTTTCGACAAGCAGAATGTAGAATGCAAATAAACAAGAGAGAAATAAAAGATCCTTTCAGAAAGGTGAATTATTTGTGCTATCTACAACTAATTTTCATACACATGCAATAAGCAACTTCCCTACACAGAAGTTATGTTGATTGGACCATTTAGTGTTCAAAGTGTTCGGGGGATGCCTATATTAGACATTCCGCAGCAATGCGGCTGTAACCCACGTTCTACCTAGGGCGACGCAAGCCTAATGTGTCGCCTAGCCCGCACGATAAGACGCCTCCCCACGACGAATTTCATCTTCAAGTACGACAGAAGGAACGTGTAATCGGTTTCCAACCGATTGTGAGATTTCTAGAGATTCTCTTGATCCACCTTCATCTCAGCAAGTGCGACGTGTTGAAGGTCGTACAACAACATGCGCGCTTAACACGCCGCGCGTCTCGTAACGTAGCGAGCGACCTGTCTTTGAAACGTAAGATAGTTCAGAGCCCAACCCTGAGGTCACCTTCAAGAGTTTAGCATGGCTCCTCTCAATCCTGCGGAGCTGAAATCCATGCTACGCAACAACGACGGCGAGGGCTTATCAAGCCCCACTAGTGCTATTTGTTGGTAATCAGGGGATTCCACGCTAAATCCTTAAGAGATTGCTTTCAAAGCTCTCGGATCCTTTCGAGCAAGCTTAGCATGCCGAGTACCTGGTACTATGCCGAGTACCTGGTTAAGTTGCAAGAGTTTGACTCTTGGTAGCAAATCGAGGTACTGAGGGCAGACGCTTCTGACCCCTTGAAAGAGTTTCGAAGGCATACTTCTCCTCAAACTCAAAATTAGAAAAATCTACAAGAGAAAATGTTGATGCATTAAGGAAATCAATGATACCCTTAATGTCAGAGGGTACTGAGTACCAAAGAACCCACGTTACCTTCCTCGGACATGTGAGGTGCTCCGCTTGGATTTTTTGTGAGGCAACTAATATGTGAAAAAGCACCACAGGGTATCCTTCTCGAGAGCACGCTATGTGGCTTTGCCAAGCCGTGAGTGCTATAAGAAGCACCCACGCATGATGTGAACCTGTTCACATAGTCATCAGGGCTTTTGTTGTAGTTACCAACTAAGGCATTCCAGAATTGACACATGGTATCTCTACTGTCCCTGTTCATTCACGACCCCTCCGGTTCGTGTAGCAATGAACCTGGAAGAAAAGGTCGATAAAGTACCGACGTTTAACATCGGTACAGCAATCGAATCGGCGCTTGACGATGTCTTCACAGTCATCCAAGGCGCTGTGTCAACGTTGCACAGGCCAACGTTTCGGCTTACAAATTTGTCCCGGCTGTATAGAAATTCACGGCCTTGTCTGTCGGAATAACCTGTATGATGCTGGTCCCAAAAAGGACCGTACTGATCGGCCGAAAATTCGAAGTGCACAGTCGTAAATGAAAAGGGGGCGGGTCGATACCTATCCGAAGTTAGTTATATTGCTGATCAAGATACCGTGGTGGGTGATCGAGTTCCCAAGGATGCTTTTACAATCATGCCTAAGGTTTCGGATCAGATGCAGACCATGTTTACTTTCATGATGGAGCGTATACTTCAATAACAATGTAGATCAGACCAACATATACCGGATCAGGTGCGATCGGGGCGGTAGCGACCGGATTATGACCGGTCAACAATAGACCAGCTCACACACCTGCGGACATCGAAATAGAATCCGTTCGGTAGGCCGACACTGCTGTTGGAAGGGCCCTAACCAATTGCCGGGCTGGTCAGTAGAATTCCCAGCGACATCTGACATAGAACCCCCTATAAGTGATGTTGATATGGAATCGGTCGGATGAGCATGCCAACATTTCTGCCTGAATGATCTTGACCTGGGAAAGGTTCGTAGAGCCAGCATGACATCGAACAAGCTTACGACATTGACTCGGGGACGATCACCCAAGTGAATGTCAGCGATCTCTGAAGAGATTTTCATAGGCAACGATATTGACAACGATCAAGCCAGAGCCTGGTTTGGTCGTATGAAATCTACTTTCCTACAGGACAAAACGCCGGAAGGAGAACGATTTTTGGTGTTTGTCGACTTGATTCGAGGTCCGACCTAGAACTGGTTACAATAATTGAGTTGGAAAGTCCAATTGGATGGCCTTAGTTATATGACGATTTGCGACGTAATATTATAGCTCAGGGCGAGGCAATATTACCACAAGAAGAAGGGGCGGAACGAGACGCCGATCGAGTATTAGCATAGTCTGGACGTAGCCAATTTAAGAACCAAAATACCCATCCAGGACCCAAACATACAAGCATGGCCCGCGGTCATGTGGAACACTTTATCAGTACATTGGATAATCACGACCTGTCTAATCAGTTGACACTTCTTCAGTTAAAATCAGCTGCGGAATAGGAACAGACATTTCGAACATTGCTACGTGCCAAGAGCATTGAACCAGAAGTCACTATGGGGTCGAACAGCTACAGATCGAAGCCTCACCTCGATCAGGTTAAGACACCTGCAGCCCGACCGGCGAAAGCGGTCAAGATGATTGATTCAGACAGCGCCGGATACGAGAACAATGCGTCCGATCGAGTATCACTTCCGATTTTGAAGAACAGTATTGCCATATTTTTTACGGCCAAAATTTTACCCGATCAAGGTCAGCAACCGCAAGTGCCGACGCCCAAAAAGAAGTGGTAGTCGGCTTGATCCGGACCGACCTTGGGGTTGATGCGGAATAAGTGGACATTTCTATTAACAGAGAAAGTCGACTGGAGTTCAAAATACCAAGAACCTAGTTGTTTATACTAAACGCAGAGTTCAAGCACAAATGGCTATTGCTGCACGAGTTATATGCCGATCAATGGACAGAGCCATTTAACGCTCGGATTCACGAACAAATATATTTTGGAAATACCTCGAGCTATATCAGGATACCTAAGATCCCCAATCGGGATACCTTGCATGGTTAAATTGGGAATGTGAAAAATAAATGAAGGTATATCGATAAGGCTAGCCCAGGCGATAATACAAGTTTAAAAGGTTATAGAGCGTCTGGGAGACCCTTGTGACCATTGCATATCGAATATTATGGGATATCCCGATTTGGCCCAAGGAATGCTGATGTCTCTTAGAATAATGGTAAAAGTATGATTGCAAATACATCTCATTAATTCGAAGAAGTGGATCTGGGTAGACCGATGAGCAAAATGTCCATTCCGGGTCCACACTTCAACTGGACCTCCAGTCGATCATCTTGTCTTGCTACCGGATTATTTTCTTTTTGAGCTCGAGACTCTCCATACCTTTACAATAGAGGATTAGTAAAAAGACAAGCTTCATGATCACCGCAAACGTTGTCCAAGAGTACCTTCATATACTCTACTGTATCGTAAATCTTCTTTGAGCCGAATGTCGTACTGGTCGTTCACCATAGAGTAACTCGTGCGGTGTATGATCCCCGATCACATTTGATGCCGTCACATTCAGCTTATTAAGGACCCCCCAAATGTATATAGTAGCTGCATTGCATCAAGTAGAGTCATTATTTTTGTAGCAATAACTCCATTCCATCGCTCTCCAATGCCGTGGACTGTAACCCTTCGACATCTTAGTCTTGATTCCAGGATGGTTACACCCAAAGAATCCCACGTTGTCTGAAGGTATGCCAAGTACCAACAGCTTGTTTTAACAGAACTGATGGTTTTGTGACGATAGGAGTCTCGGGTAATCTCGATATCCCCAGAAGTCGTGGTTAATGTCTGAATTTAGGGTATAAATAAAGGAATTTCAGTTGAACCAACGGCCATAAATAAATAAAAATATTGACCACGAGTCCTAAGTATCCCAGGTATCTGTGGAAGCCTGAAATTCGCGGAATATTCCGATGTTCAACGAGGTATTCTGATTCATACCCCTGAAGTCTAAAGATATAGCAATTGGATTCCCACTATGAAGTATAAATGAAGGGATCTCCAGCTTGAAGTGGAAGTAGTCTACGACATCATGACACTTGAGGCTGGATACTAAATACTAGGACCCGGAATTTTCGAGAAGCGATCTTAAGGGTCTAGGATTTCAATTACCGGTATATCCGGATATCCCTTGACATCTATAAAGATATATTTTAAGTTTGCGTAAAACGACCAAGATGAATTTATGATACGGTAATCTCGAAGGATAACGATATCTTCAATATTCCACAGATTACGTAGTTAACCTTCAGATGTGAAACATAAATGTGGGAAACTTCGCTTAAGTGAGGAAACAGGTACGGTGATATGATAGAGAATATCTGGCAGCTTCCAGGCACAGGTGGCTTCTGGGAGCTCGGATGTTTGGATTAGCCGGGATAACCCGCTTTGTCCCTTGAAGTATATTAATAGGGTTAACGAGATATTCCGAATCTTCTAAGTTAGTCCAAGGCATCCCAAGTATTAGTGACTGCTTAACAGCCAAGCTATTTTTATGATGATGGGGATTACCCCTAGAAGTCCTGAGATCTCGTGAGGGTGATTAGGAATTTAAAAGCTCTCGATGGAAATAAGTATAATCATGTGGATGCTACAGAATATCTAGCGCTATAGTGACTCCAAGGATCTGTAGAAGCTTAATTTGTAGGGGACATTCCGGTTTAAAGCGGAACATCCCGACTTATCGCAAGATATCCAGATGTTTAATGGGATATCCCGATGTTTACTGGGATCAAGTGAATGTTATTTCTTAAGTGGATAGGAATCCTAAGGCTTCTACATTTACGGTAAGGTGTCAAGGATTTGTTTTTATCGTATGGATGGTAGTATTGTGGTGGCAACTTTGAAGAATCCCGATTCCGTAGCAGTTCGGAGATCCTTTTATAGGCTCCCATGACTCCTGATCGAGTTATCTTCCGCCCCGGTCCAGACACGGCCAGTCATAAAAAATGTTAACATCCCACCTTTTTGCCATTGCGTTTGTCAGGCCGCCGGGTACGTGCGACCTGATATATCATGTACCCGGGTTAGGGTTACACAAAAAGAATTTATATTGTATAAAAGCAATGACGTCATTAAGTATACACAGCAGAATAAAGATTAGATAGACAATGACGTCACAGTCTGACGTCATTAGATGACGTCACCGTAAGGCTTCTAGAACGATAGGCTTAGAGGTAGCTAAGAGTAGCGAACTAAGGACCTAAAATGTCAGTTTTAAATATACCAAGTAAAGCTCAAGCCCCACATCTGGTAGCACTTGTTGGTCCCCGCAGCACCGCCGTCCTTGTCGTGCTTGCCGTCCCCGCAGCACCGCCGTCTTCGCCGTGCTTGCCGTCCTCGCAGCACCGCCGCCGCTCAAGAGCAATGATTAGAAGAATCCATTCGTAAGTCCCAATCTTTTGTGAGGGCAGGGATTTCTATTCATTGGCTATAAATCCTACCGGGCCAATAGTACTGCCGCCGTTATCGAGATCGTTGTCTTAATTGGCTATAAATCGTCTCGTTTTGGTAATAAGTCAGTTTGGTTAACGGAAGGTTAGCACTTCGGTTCATGACCCGTCACCACCGTAAGCAACCCACGAAACTCGACATCAACGACTCGCTAGCTCATCTGTACGTTAGAAAACCGGACGAAGCCGATAAGTGCCGCGCGGATCTGCTAGAATCGATCCGTCGCACCAGCCGCATTCTTTGCCGCTTTGAAAAACACCTGGATACTGCTCTGCGCTCTGATTCGCGCAAAAACATCAAGGCTCGCCTACTCGCGCACGCCAGCGACTTGCTTAGCTTCGAGAGCACTGTGAACTTGCGTATCTCACGCGAGGTCGCTAAGCATAAGAGCAAAACCGTACAGGTCCCTTATTCTGGGCCGCCGGGGTTAAAGTAATACCCGCCCGCCAACAACCGCCCGCCAAGTCGAAAACGTCCTTGAAACCCGGACCGAAGGTTGTCAAGAGAAGCATTCTAGAAACAAAGAAGAGTCCAGATCAATCACCTATCTGTAACTAAGCGTTAATATCACGTAATCAGTTAATAACTGCATTAGTTTAAAATGTCCACCCCGATGACTTCCGATCAGCATGCACAGCTGCTGCTCTCTATGGTTGCGACCATGGAGAAACAAGCGCAGCTACTTGAGGAACTTCACAAGTCCCGACAGCTATCGGAAATCAAGCTAGAGGGTGTGAAGCTTCCAACGTATGGAGGTAGATTGGACGAATCATTCCAACTATACAAGGAGCAAGTGGAGCAGTACTTCTTCGCAAGAGGAGTGGACTGGAAAAGCCGAGAGCTTTCACAAAGGATACTTGCCGTCTTAGGTGGAACACTGAAGCAAGGAGCTGCTCAGTGGTATGTGATGCAAAAACAGTACATCACAAACGTGGACGATTTCTTCAGCAAAGTCGAACGTGAGTTCGTTCCTGCTGACTTACAAGAGCGCCTACGCGAAGATATGAACAATCTGAGAGAGCGCGATTGCAAAGATCTCCCTGATTATGTGAGCAAGTTTCGACACATAGTCGCGCAAGTCCGTGAAATGAGCGATCTGGACCAGATCATGTACTTCCTACGTGGACTTACAGGTCGTACGCGAGAGGAGGTTCAATACCGTCGCTGTACAACACTGTCCGAAGCTATTACGGTTGCGTTGGACTTTGACCGCTCTCATCCGCAGCGATACTCCCGAGGAAACTCGCACGATAGACCAAGGTATAGGTCGTACGAGAACAGTAGTCGATATCGATCGAACAAGGGTCCAGAACCCATGGACATTAGCAACGTGCAGATTCCGTCTCGCGACGAATGCCGCCGCCGAAATTTGTGCTTTAAGTGCGGTAGACCGAATCACCGCTCCGCACAATGCAATAATCAAGGAACACGTAATGATAGAGGAAATAATCGTTCCGGCAGGAGTAATCAGAGGCATACAACTCGTCAGCATGTCAACAATATGGACAGCCGTGATGAAGAACAGGAAACAGTTGTTTACGATCGTGTCACGATCAATGCCGTGAAGGTCCAACAGAAGGCCAAGAGAGAACCTATTACCTTAGAGTCAAGCAGCTCTAGTTTGGACGTGCCAGCGCAGAGTCGACTACTAGTTCGTAATGGTGTCATTGGAGACAAATCAGTCAAGATTTTAATCGACTCTGGCGCGTCAACAAACCTAATCAAACCCGGTTTGGCAACAAAAGTGCTAAGGCCACAAAAGGTGCAAGCCCGTCGTTTTGATGGAACGTGGACATCGAGTCAGCCCACAAAGAGAGTGGAAGATACCATTCGTATCGAAGGTATGGAGTTCCCAAAGATGCAGTTCACGGAATGGGAACTACCGGATACACATGACGTGATATTTGGTCAACCATGGTTCACCAAGTATAATCCGCAGATTGATTGGCGTACGCAACAGATTGAAGTTGCAGACAACACGAAGTTCGAAGACGTAGATGGTCCGACGTTCCAAGAGAAGCTAAAAATTGGTGCCTATGATGAGATATATCACTTGAAAGTGACAAACGTTGAACAATCGGACATACCGCAGGAGTTGAAGCCTGTTCTGGACGAATACAAGGACGTATTTCCAGAACAACTCCCGAATGAAATGCCTCCAACGCGATTAGTTAACTTCGAGTTGCAAATGAAGCCTGATGCGGTTCCGAGCTCCCGTGCTCCCTTCCGCCTTTTGAAGGTCGAGCAGGACGCCCTGCAACAATTTGTAGAAGCGAATATACGGAAAGGATGGATTGAAATATCCAATTCTCCCTGGGTCTCTAATAATTTTTGGGATTCCAAAGAAAGATCCGGCAACCGGAAAGTTCCCGAAACGCGCCGAATGGCTACGAAGCGGAAATTCGAAGATCCCCATTCGATGGGTGATTGACTACCGCTATGTCAATAGCATGTCAGTCGTGGCAAAAATTCCTTTGCCATTAATCGAAGAACTATTCGACCGCATGGTTGGATGCAAGTATTTCTCGTATCTCGATCTTGCACAAGGATATCATCAAATGGTAGTGTTACCATCAAGTCGATACGGCTTTCCGAACCCAAAAAGAAACGTATCAATGGTGTGTTGCACCCATGGGTTTATCAGGAATGCCTGGTGTCTGGTCACGTCTTATGCGAACGTTGTTCGATAAGCTAGGAACATTTGTTGTCGTGTATCTGGACGACATATGTATTTTCTCCCGTACAATGGAGGACCACGTAAGTCACGTTCGCGCGGTATGCGAAGTGTTGCGCAAGGAGAAGCTTTACGCTCGACTCTCTAAATGTTCATTTGGTCGCACGGAAATCGCATTCTTGGGGCACATGGTTTCCGAAGATGGTCTGAGCGTCGACCCAAAGAAGACAGATGCTATCGCAACGTTCCAAGCGCCGACGTGTCGCAAATAGTTACTGAGTTTTCTGGGACTAGCTGGGTATTACCGTCGATTCATCTGCAATTTTGCCCGGATATCACGCCCGCTTAGAGATTAACCAAGCAAGATACTCAATGGAACTGGGGGGAAGATCAGCAAAAAGCGTTTAACGCATTAAAACTCGCACTTCAACAGTCACCGACTTTGACGTTGCCGGACTTTACTCACCCGTTCATCGTAACAACAGATGCTTCTGGGTTTTGCATGGGTGGTGTTCTTTCGCAACGTATCAACGACAACGACCACGCCATTGCGTTTTATTCAAAACATTTTGGCCCCCACGAATTAAAATGGCCAGCCCACGAGAAAGAGCTGTTGGCCATCAAGACTGCGTTAGAAAAATGGCGTCCGTATCTCCATGGAAGACACTTTTCAGTCTATACCGACAATTCTGCGTGCAAGTGGATGCTCCATCATTCAAAGGTGTCTCCCAAGATGGGACGTATGTTGACGTTCTTTTCCCAGTTTGACTTTGTCTTACATCATGTTAAAGGACGGATCAATGTCGTGGCTGACGCATTGTCTCGTCCAGCAGCGTCTGGAGAGAATTCCGACGAAGCCACTGTATGTAAATCCATTCAAAACCATTTGAGTTGCCTTCTGGAATATTCCCAAAAATTAAACTATGAGGAACATTTTACGCATTTGTTTCTATTCTATTCTATTCTATTCTGGCACGCTGCCCCTTCTTATAGGGAACCGAGCGCTTCGCAATCAAGCGCTCGAGAATAAAGCGCTTATTCCCCTGATTATCAATCAGGGGCGGCGGGGGCTGGTAGCTCCATCGTCGTCGTTGTTGCGGAGCATGATTCACATCTCCGCAAGCTCGAGAGGCATTGCTCTGGGCTGAGCAGCGATATGCCTCACTCTGTGAAGACATATCGTTCTGTTCGTGAAGAGATTCACGACATTTTGGGCGCTCACGTTGCCCTTCAGCAGAAGAATGATCTTCTGCTGGTCGAGATTGACCGCTTGAAGTCGGAGGTTCAGATTCTCCAGACTTCCCACAATCGGTTGGAAACCGATTACAAGTCTCTCCTGGGAGACTTGAAGAAGCACAGCATTCGCCGTGGGATGCGTCTCGTCAGAAGACG
>MIQA02023519.1:39159-107480 GCA_001887855.2 Sclerospora graminicola
TACCCGGGTTAGGGTTACACTAAAAGAATTTATATTGTATAAAAGCAATGACGTCATTAAGTATACACAGCAGAATATAGATTAGATAGACAATGACGTCACAGTCTGACGTCATTAGATGACGTCACCGTAAGGCTTCTAGAACGATAGGCTTAGAGATAGCTAAGCGTAGCGAACTAAGGACCTAAAATGTCAGTTTTAAATATACCAAGTAAAGCTCAAGCCCCACAGCGTTACCACAACATCATGTCGTTTCAATGACAGGATCTCTTCTTTCATAGCAGCTAGCCAATAGCTGTATATCGTTCATCAGCCGCCGTTTACTTATATGTTTGTGGCACCTTGAGTTCATACATAAGGATTCGGTTATTTGGTCACATCGATGCCACAGCACTGCATATGCGCCCTGCACTATTTTCGGCTTCCGTACTCGATTGTATAACACATGGTAGACTTGTGCCTAATCCTTGTACCTTGATTTCAGCTTCCCTTTCATTATAAGTTGCTTATATTGTTGTTTCTGTGTCTGTATGTAGCCCTGCTGATGCACGTTTATATTCTTTCGTCGAGTTCAACCCCTTCTAGCTCTCGGCTCGAAAGGTGGTACATTGATATCAAATGCATTGTAGGATTGAGGTAATGGATCATTTATACATTGTCTCCTTATTCAGTAAGTTCTTTTGACCTTAGTTTGTTCTATAAGAGGAAGGGTAGGACATTTTTATCTTCTTTTTATTTCCGTTTACCGACTGGGTGGTTTGGGCCCGGTATACTCAGAACAAACCTTAGAAGGGAAGTGGGCGTATTTTTCACCTCAAATTCCACAACGCATTGCAGAACAGCGTTTTCTAGTGGCTCGCGCTTTAAGATCAAATTGAATTCGAAGTCCCGCTAAGGGCATATTGACAGTTCCGTTTCAGGGCGTACCGTTTCAGGGCGTACCGTTTCAGGGCATATGAAAGTGGATCTCCCGTATCGGTTTTGTAGGAGGTCCTGAATTAGAGTGCTTGGTTTACTGAAGGTCCCGATTAGTGCATATCAGAACCGGTCAGCCCCATTCTCGAGAACAGGGCTGAGTAGCAAGAGAGCTGGCGACAGATATTGATCCCTCGGTCAAGATTTAACAGAGAGATCTTCATTTTGCCTCTTCCTAAGGTCTGTCAAAAGAGTGCAACCTGCTAGCCAACGGGTATACAAGGTGAAGACGGCGGACGCGAGCTAAAAGGAGAATTCACGGATAAATGGGATACCTCACCCATATGTACCACCTGTGGACAGTGGTGGGCGTGGGGAGAATTTATGCAAACACCGCTCCATCAAAACATTTTAGGTTCTGCGACGCAGGGCAAAACGAACATAGCAGAACGTGATCACAATCCGTGGGGTATTTGCATTGAAGAAAAACGAGCAGGGCTACGTCAAACGGTTTAAAAAGAATGGTTGTACACGGGTTCAATAAGTCTACGGTATTAATTATTATGAATCCTATGCGCCTGTCATTTGATTTGACACTATTGTGCGGCGCTATACTTAGCGCTCTAACGTAGCTGGGCCCGTATTATAATATAATATGAAAACTGCGTTCTTACATGGAAACTTACAATAGAAAGTGCTGATGGAGCAGAAGACTGGCTTTGCATTTTATAAACAAGAGCTAGAGTGCTAATTAGCGAAGACGCGCTATATTTTGAAGCAAGCCCAAAACGTTTGAAATCGAAAATGATATGATCGACTTGAGAGCCGGGAGTTTGCGCGAGTCTACTGTGACCGGTACTCCCGATTTTAATTTTTTTTTGTTACGTTGCTCACGGGCACGTCGATGATATATGCTCATGGGGCAAGAAGACTTAGGGGAGAATTAGAGAAGTGGTTCCGAAGCAATCAACTGCCATCTGTCTAGTTATATTACAGTAACCCCTAATTGGTTATAATTGTATAAGGAGAATGAATGCCTAAGTTTTATGCATGAAGGTTATGATGATAAAGCGGGCAGCACGTGCAAAGACGTGAATCCTTGTGGATAAAATATATTTGAATAAGTCTTAGTAGACCATCAGATCAAAGACTGCCACATTGATATATACCTGGTTATACGTCAATTACCTTATTTTTAATCATTTGGTGCATAAATCCTATTCGATTAAGTCATATATATACCAAATCTGAAAAGTCGTAAAATACCGAGTCAATTTCGATATGACTCAGTCTTTTCGAAATTAGACATATCATCGTGTGTGCCACATTACACTATTTATCTAACTGTAAACTAATTTAGTATTGTAGCCTTAAAATAGTATACCATAGGTTTAGAGTGCCAGTTTTTGATATACTGTAATAGCCGAAGGAAAAGTAGCCAGCCCTTATTTTTAAGCATTGGTAGTTGATAACTTAGCTCGAATCGCTAGACTGCTCGTGTTGTTAACTATTTAAGAGTCATAAATAATCTTACAGAATCACAAGATAGTTGCAGATGAATCCCTTATTTGAGCTTTAGGTTTACACTCAGAGCGACTAAATCATGCCGCAAACGTTACTATAGAAACGGAAGGTAATAACAACGAAATGCAGGATGCGATGAAATCGAACCAGGAAGTTATTCGAGTATACCGGTTCCATGAAAGATAACAATACGGAAGAGGACGAACGTAATGATGACAAATCGAGTTCGGTACTGTATATTATTCGATTTTAGGTTTGACCTTTCGGTTCGCTTGAGGTCAGTATGCCATCGTTGCACTTTGTCCTAGTATCCGATTAAACAATCGGAAGACTTTGGTCATAAAAAACGGTTCGTGGTCATGTCGGATCACTTCACTCGCGCCAAATCGCCTAAAACCGCGTTCTTCGTAATTTTGGGCGACCTGTTGGACTGTTCGTGTAGACCCGATTTCAGCGATCACCAGACCTGTGAAAGGTCGGTCCAAATTAATAGTTCGGTATTGCCATGAAACCATTTCGGTAGGTAGGGGATGTGATCCATCGCTTCCATTTGAGAGGGTATAATGTCGCCTGAACATACCCGGTGACCTGCCTTGTATGAAATGCATACTTTACCCGGTCTCGCAATATGTTTTTTGATATAATCCTCTCCAGTGGAAATGTTTGCGAATCTTGTGATATGTCCGACCTACGCCCTGGTGAGCTCCTTCCAGGGGTAGGGTCTCAGAAATGACCAAGTTTGCTAAACGGCCTCGGTCGGCATCGGCCCGATTGGCCTCACAGCTATAGAAATGGAGAACGTTCTTATCTACTTCGTAACTTGGGGCAATTTTAGCGCTGTTCTTTGCTTCTTCTGACTAAATTTCTCCAAATGACCACATTGATAGGCTTCGAATCTACGATCCACTTTTCTCCATTCTAAGCTTGAAAATTCATTCCGATCCGCATCCGTTGCACTTTTCCTTCACTTAAAGCTTTAGGTTAAGGTCGGTTTTTGGGATGTCGATCAAGCTCGCGACCTGGTTGTTATCATCATCTGCGCCTGTCTTTCTTTATCAGCTGATCTGATTAGTTTGAATAGTCTGTTGATCTTGACCACTTAGACCAATATCGCATTCTTTATGATCATTGTTCATACCTGATCACGCATGGCCATTGTCGCCAAGTGGTCGGCGCACCTGTTCCAATTCTCGTTTCACATGTAGAAAGTCGTGTTCCGACCACTCTTGTAGGGCTTTTATGACACGATCGCTCAACAATTTAGGACGATGCGCCTTGCCGTCGGTCTCCCCGGTGATTTGTCGGATCACCAGGTTAGAATATCTATCGATAAAAATTACAGCCTTTTCCTTGCTTATTCAGGAAATCCAGACCGAGCAATAGACCACAATAGTCGGCTTCATTGAACTTGATACCAGGCTTATAATCCGAGGCGGTGGATATTATATACTCAGCGACAAGAGAGCGCTGTACATTGAAACCCTCATTTTTATACTCACCATCCCATCAATACCTTGGAACGACCAGGTCCTCGTTAGGGCTTACGACCGGAGGGGGAAGTGTGATCGCCTCCCTCAATTGCTACCAAGGAGCTATTTCGATCAGTACTTCATCGACCTCCGTCCGTGGTGCTCTGCTGGCCGCCAAGGTACCCAAAATTTCTTCTTCGCCCTGGTATATTTGATGACCTCCATTGACCACTGTGGTAACACTGCTGAACAGCACCCCAGTCTTCCATGAATTCCGGTCGATGAAACAGTCAAGCCAATGTGGACCGTCTTGAAAGCACCTTTAGCTGTCTAGCTACCAACATACTATAACAGACATCCAATATACGTAACAGTGCCAAGTACTGCTTTGTCCACAATGCCATAACAAACTTCATTTGGCTTCAAGGGCCGGATTCTAAACGTAACCGGGCAGTATACCCATCATTATCCTTGCTTAGGGCAGCCGAAATTGCCCTTTTGCTCGCATATGAAATCACGACCGAAACTTATCTGGGTTATATGCTTAAGAACTGGGGTAGTAACTATTTTGCTTTCAACATACTTAATGCGACCATGGCACACTTAAAAATGTGACGTTCTGATCGGGATGGGGGCTGGTCGATCGGTTGGTCGCCTGATAGGTTGACGGTTCAGGATTGATCGACTGGTCGGTATTGATCGGTAACGCTTCTAGTCGGTCGCGTTCCTGCAGCATAAGGTAATC
Organism: Sclerospora graminicola; assembly: GCA_001887855.2. Lineage (NCBI taxonomy): Eukaryota > Oomycota > Peronosporomycetes > Peronosporales > Peronosporaceae > Sclerospora > Sclerospora graminicola. The sequence continues at coordinate 43,813 of MIQA02023519.1, forward strand.
CACCTCTTTCAATTCGTAAAAGATAGCTGCAAAAAAACGAGAAGTCTTCTATGAGCCGGCTGTAGCAGTTCAGACAACCCAAAAAACATTGCATGATATTTACCGATCCGGGGAATGGCTACCCGAGATCTTTGGGGTTAGCTTCCAACGCCTCGGGATAGACACGTTACTAGCCAAATAAGCGACTTTCGGTTGGCCCAAAAACATCTTGACCACACGGATCGACAAATTCGGTCCTTCGCAAGTATCGAGTAACCGTTCGTCCTTACCGCACAGTATATCCCTGGATGTAGCTGTGACCAGGATGTCATCTATGCAAGATCATCTTCCTAGCACTGAAGGAGTGTGAGCACCTCGGTAGTATTTCCGATCGGTACAGGTTTGGAAATTACCGTACAAGGCATTGTCGATCAGTCTCTGATAAATCCGAGTAGCGCTGTTTAATCCGATCGGCATTCGATTCCATTCAAAGAGACCGAAAGGCGTAACAAAGGCTGATGTTTCCCAAGCTGATCGGTAACGATACTACCCAGAAACCACTGGCCATATCTAACGAATAGTACCACAAGACCTTATCCTGATCTTTAAGCAAGTCATTGATCAGGGGCATTGGATAGACCATCGGGCTCTTAAGCTTTTTGACCAACCCCTAATCGATACACAGTCCAACTTCATTTTTCTTTATCACGATTATGATCGGTGAAGCCCACAGCGATGATGATGGTCGGGTAAACTTCGTACTTAATTGGACCTTGATCAGGTTGGATAACTATTCCCGATACTGTGGTGCGACTTTACGGCAATGTTGGTCGATCGGTTTAGCGCCACCCACCCCCACAACATCGATGTCACAAACTGCTCCATAGGCGGCAGGGGGTAGGACATTACCCTTCCTGATCAACAAATGCCGCCTTTTCCAAATAATCTTCCTATGTTGATCAATCTTTTCAGAAGTATTCACTTCTGGGTTTCTGACCTGTAGGTCCTCCACGGTGACTTCCGGCGTACTGGGTGGCATAAACGCTATCTGACTTTTGATATCATCGATGTACCGGGAGCCAGCTTCATGGATGCATACATGGTCATCGTCCGGGTCTATTTCATAGAGTCCGACCTGACCAAGAGGCAACATAGACAGGTCACCCGTCTTCCGATCTGCTTCCAAATCCGTTTCATTTTCGTTCACCACTGCGGATCTTTTTTGTTCATCCTCCTCCATCCGATTTGACATTTTCTCGGTCGGTAAGATCATTACTGTCATCATTTCTTTCGATCGACACATGTGTCTTGACCGTTACTGCATCCACGATCTTCGGACTTTCACATCACTTGTTTTACCGGTCGACCTTGGGGATGGTTTTCTGACCAGCAACTGAAAGGGAGTGGTATATTCTGGTTGTCTACCAAAGGTGAGGTATCTTCGCCTACTAACCCCTAGTTAATGATCTGATCGGTTGTATCTTGATACGCCAGATTCTACCCCCCCCATCCGGTATATCTCCGTGACCCCGATCGAAACGTATCCCATTTGTCGGGGCTCTTTTTCTTCGGTAACCACAATCTTATAACCATGTCCTCATGAACGATCAGTGACTGATCGGAACTAGTATTTCTAATATAACTCGATTTGCCGAACCTTTTGATAAAAGACGAGACCCATCGTTCGCCACGAGTCAACCATTATGTTGCTGGTCAGCAGTCCGGATCAACGCATCCACCGATCGGGCGACTGGATATTTTCATACTGACCCATCTTCAACATTTCTAGCTGGTCAGGATACCATACTGGGTATGGGTTTTATGGTCCCGACCGACTTACAGCTCGAGCTGTCTCATGGAGCTGTGACCCTGCCAGACGAAGTACAGATACGGCTATCTGATCGGCGTCCATTACTACGCCGTACAACTTTGGTCGGCGTCCGTTGTACGATACTACGCCGTACAACAGACGCCGACCATATAGCCGTATCTGTACTTTGTCTGGCAGGGCCACAGCTCCATGAGACAGGTCGAGACGTAAGCCGGACGGGACCATAAAATCCATATCCAGTATGGTATCCTGACCAGCTAGTCGGCATTAAAAAAGTAAACCAGGAGGTGGTCTTGACACGCGATCGACCCTCTGTCTGTCATGTAGGAACTTTCACCGATCCCGACACAATCTTGCCTTTGAGATCATCGATGCGACATTCAACCTTACGAGCAATGGGGTGGACTCAATAATTGAGACTTCTGCTCCAGCGTCAATAGCATGGTAACCTTTTTTTATTTGGCTATCGCCTGCTTAAACCATTTGTCGGGGGAGTGATACTTCCAATATCCATGAGATTCACAAGGCAATAGGCCCAGCTTCATAATGACATTCGATCGGGAATATTCGTTCACTCTTATACTACCATCGGCAAAAATTTGAAACTTAATATGTATTGTCGTTTATTGCTTTTTCTACGTACCTATCTCTTTTACCGACGCATGCATAAATGCGGAACGTAGACCTCTCGACTCGAACCAGATTCCAGTCTGGCGAGCGATTTAGTTTACCATATTTTCGACGCAGGCGGAAGCATCTCGGCGTGGTTGGTCGACACGTACCACTTCCAAATCTGGTTGAAAAATTCTTTGCTCGGGCATGCACCTGCCTCATGGATCTTTCCACAAATCTTACAAACGAATAAACAATGGTCAGAGGGATGAATCTTCCGGTTGCACTTCCCACATGTCATTCGCTTCCAGCAATCACGATCGTTATGTTTGGTCGACCCGCAGTGAACACATTTCCGACGGGAACGGTCCAGATCAGGTTGATTACTACTTTCCTTTCGACCATCAGAACCTGCGGTCATCCATATCGTTCGGGATAGTTTTGGCCGCTGGTTTTGTTCTCCATCAGAACTTAGACTCGATCGGCTGCTTTCTTCCTCTGGATCCGTCACTGTTAGAATCGACTGCGAACATCATGAACACTATCTCTGGTTGGCGGAAGGCACCTTGACCTGGTCGGGGTGGGACTTCGATCTTACCTGTTCGACCCTATTTGAACCTTTGATTCCCGGTTCTTGGCACGCTGCAATGCCCGCAGTGTCTGCTCCAATTCTTCGGTCATTTTCATTAGAAGGAGCGTCAACTGGCCCGCCAAAAATTGACAGGATCGCAAAAATATCGGACCGCTATCCTCGCTATGGACTTCACCGATCATAATTGAGATAAAATAAATGGAGTTGATAACATATTGTGTATCGATTACTGGTTGGGATATGGATGGGGACCAGGCGAGAGCTTGATTCAGTTGAATAAAGTCTGCTTTCCAACTGTACATGACGCCGGAAGGAGAAAAATGATTGGTCTTGCCGACCTGATCAAAGGTTTGGTCAAGAACAGGCTTAGACAATTGAGGCAGGAGGTCTAATCAAAATGTCCTCAGTTATGTGGTGAATTTGAGGCATAATATTGCAACTCGGGGGTATCGGTCGCAAGACAATACTATCATATGAAGACGAAGTCTGATGAGACTCTGACCGAGTACTTACGTCGATTGAACGTGCCTGGTCGAAGTGAAAAATTTGCCTATCAAGGACCCTAAACGTGGCTCGCGAACATTAGTACTTTGGCCAATATGGCAGACATTCGAGTCGGTACTCTTACAGAATCCTCAAGCGATGAAAATTAGATCAATTAGATCAGTATTATATGACATTTTCGAATGTTAGCTTAGACTAAATTATAGCGATAATTCTTAACCACCCAAATTTATTTACTCTTAAAAGAGCCCTCTAGAATTACACATCTAAGATCTGATTGTTATGACCAAGGTAAAGGTTGTGATGACCGAAATATTTTCGTACTGACCCATCTTCACCATTCGCGTACGTATGCCGTACAACGGGCGCTGACCAGATAGCGGTAAATGTGGTTCGTCTGGCAGAGTCAGGATTCAGTGGGAGAGGTCGAGGGTTTAGGGTTTAGAACTACTGCTAGCTGGATTGCTTCCATACATGGCTATACCAGCCAGCAACCGATTATTAAGCAAACTGCATAAGGAGCATATAATAATTAGAGATTATTTATAACAACCAATACGTAGTCAGACTATGTTTTCTGCGCAATTCATCCACAGGTGCATCCCACAAGTTCTAGCCTTCCTGTCTGCTTATTAGGCTATCCCTAACATACGCTAAAATACAGTGAATAAAGCCGGTTTTTTTATCATCTGGTTTATTTGTCGATCGGCTGGAGCCAGCTCGGACTATAGTGCAGGTAGCTAGCATGACATGCCGTGCCTGGTTTCCAGTGCTTCTTTATCTCATCCTGACGTGGGGGGGGGTGGTATTTACTTTAAATAATTTGCACACATAATACCGCCCTCGTTTACGATGGTTTCCATCGGAGAACTGCCGTGGGATCCGCTTTCGTTTGGTTTATCAATGCGAAAGCTTTGTCGCATCGAATGGGGATGTTTTTTCGAGGTCCTGAGAAAGACATAGTTTATGCAGCTGCATGGGCATCGGGTAAACCATCAACTCCGAGAGCTTAATGACGTCAAAAGCTTGGGCTGCGGCCATATTCGCTTTATGGGGCATTCCCAGATCGTGGTCGTCCGGATTGAAATGCTGACTCGTTTCTCCAACCGATTCCATATCGACATCACAGTTCGGGGGTGACTTATCTCATCGCCTTTGGTGATTCTTCTGACAAACTTGGCAGTTTGGTCGGGCTCTTCCTGCTGCATTTTTATCCGACAGGACCGATTCCATATCAACGCCTGCAGGTGTTTGAGTCGGTATGGTTGCTGAACGGTTATAGGCTGCCATGATTGCCTCTTATCTGGTACATGTTGCTGCGACAAGCGTCATTTCTGTAAGAAGCGTTCCATCATGGACGCAAACATGGTCCGCATCTGATCGGATACCTCGGCCATGCTTGCAAAGTTAATTCTGGAGGCTTGATTATCCTCCACAGTATCCTGAGCGACCACATAACTATCTTCGATCCCAACTCGACCGGCCTACAGTTTTTTTCTATGATCTTGGGGCTGATCAGACCGGTTCCTTTCGGTTCTAACGTCATGCGGATTATTTCGACGGACGAGTAATTAGAATCCGCCACAGCCTGTGCCGACCCGTAAACCGAATCGTCGTTTTGTGCGATATTGGCCATGGAATGTTTGATCAGCTGTGATCGGTGTGATGTATCAACCAGCATTAGTGGGTCAGGGTGATTCCCACCAACCAACGGTACCAGGTGGACATGTAACATTACTATGGCCTCTTTGATCACTTCTTTATCCAAATCGAAAAGCTTATTCGGAGCACAGGCACTGCGAGTAATGCCGACCTCTTTGACCAGGACGAACAGGTTTCTGATCAGGATAATTTGGGTACCAGAGGTGATCGTTTTGGGTGATCGACCTTCCAATTTTCCGAGAATCTTGGAGCGGATAATTTTCATGACCTGATTGGTCTTTCTGAAAATTACTCAGCTCTCGTAAGTAGAACGTTCGTTCGATATCCTTATCCTTGATCACCCCAATGGCTTCTGTATTTTTTCATCATCTATCATCTTTTGCTTGGATAAATATAATTCTTAGGTGGATCGTACTGACCCAACTCCATTTTTATGTTCTTTTCCGAGGTTTTTGTTATACATAGGATCGAGATCGGGGCCTCGATTTTTTCCCGGGTTATGGTTAGTTTTACCATAACCCATGACGGCTTCGGTCGGAACGTTGCGAAGATTAATTTAATCTATAATTTTGACCTGGCACTCCGCCCGACCAGATCGATCATTGCTTCCTTTAAAAATGAGCAGTATCGGAGGCAATACGCCTTCCTTTAATACACTCGATAAAAGGTTCCTCCACATTGATCGTTAAATCATTTTCATCATCAGAGAAATCACGGTGATATCCGGTTATCCGAACACGCGAACCATTGTGGTGGAGCCGATATATAAATCCAAAACGCCGGTTCCTGGGGGAACTCGGATTCCAACTGGCCCGGACGATCAATTATCGGTGGGGGTACTACGTGAATCCTGGTCGATTTTTGGATCAGACAGGACGTCGCAAAAGCGACCCCCAGTCATCACAAACGACCGGATTAACCTTTAGCTTCACCTCACTGTAACCATTGGCTCACGGTGGTTACACTCACGAGGTGGACTCTAGATGAAAGTGATCTTTCCCGATCAGGTCGGAGGAAATAAGCTTATTTGAGACGGGGATGTTCTCCGGCGGAAATCTTTACCGGAGGTGGGTTAGGGGTACAAAATATCATAAAGGACACGGTCGGGAAGGTTTGACCGACCGGACCAACCAATAACAATAGATAACCAATAAACAAATAAAGAAACGCAAATACAAAGATATAATCACGATCTTCTACAGTAAATCCACTTTGTTATCTCCACAAAACATTTACAATTTAGTAACGTTTTCTAAACACGTGGACGTGAGGGTGAGGATTAAATAACCTAATACAATACGTCGGAGGACTTCCGGCGAGCCAAAGTGCGTCAGTACGCGTCTCGACTGGGAATAAATCGAGCTTCAGGGGACCTTGTTAGCCCTGCGTTCCCAATGACCGCCAACACGTGGTGGAGCGGGTTTAGGGGGTAAATTCAATCCCATTATTAAAAAAATAAGTAGTAGTAAAATGTAGTCTAATTAGTCTTTACCATTAGCTACTTCGAACATATAAAGACTAGAATGTAATCTAGGCTCAATAAACATGTAAATCGGGTCCTTGCTCGGCAAACCTTGTTCTTCTTAGTCTGGTCGTCTGAAGTCGTGATCCGGTGCTGGGTCTAGGTTGTAAATGCACTTTAAACTGCTTACCAGTCGAATCCCGTCTTCGTCTACAACACTGCCATGAAAAACCACTTGGTCCCGGTGTAGCCATCGCCACTCCGACACAAGTTCCCAAAATCCTTTCCAGAGTCGTTCACTCTGTTTCACATCGAAAGTGTCCATAAGCAGTCCTGGGTGGGGTGGCCCCTTGGACATAATGCTCTTCGCATACTTTGACTTGATGTCCTTCAAGCTTAGGTGAAAGTTTCGTTCTTCCACCTGCTCATGTCCTTTAACTCGCGGTGTTCCGCCATTGTTAGCAATTACAAATTGCAGGTTGGCGTCTATTATAAAGCATCCCCGCAGACACTTCTACACTCTTGAGCGATATTTTGGGTAGCATCGGAATGATCCCTAGGTAAGCCTAGGTTAGGTGGCGCTGCAGGCTCACCCTCACTCCGGTGCTGTCGTCCCCTCAGCATTCCTCTATGCGTTCCTTCTCCATAATGGGAGATTGCGTCTTTGATCCTGGGTGTGATGGCCCCGAAGGCCCTATTTCACACCCTGGCATTCCTCCGATAAGATCAACTTGCGAGGGCACAGTTGGGCTTATGTGTGGTGCTCTGCCACACCCCCAAGCGTCCCTCCCTGAGATTGCATCTTGAAACCTGGGTGTGATGGCCCCGTAGGCACCCTGTCATAACACCGCTCTTCGCGGCATTTGCGTGCACCCTTGGTCCTGGGTGTAGTGGCCCCGTAGGCTCTCCCACACCCCCAAGTGTTATCCTCGTTGTCGCAGGGACTGGCTCTATGTGAGGCCAGTCCCTATTGTCCTGAGCAGAGTTCACCGCCGCACATATCGCTGCTGACGGTGAACTTGCTTTCTCGCGTTGACTGGGCTTGCCGCTGTCCGGGGGGGGGGGCTGGACCCGTGCCCAGGCCGTTCGTCCGTTGGTATCCTACGCTCCTGCTTCTTCTCCAGAACCTCCCCATCCTTGTTGGGTGAGGTCTAGACTGCGAATTCGAAACTATTATTAAAAAAATGAAAACCTAAGATCCAATTCGAAGTGTAGCGTACACCAATCTTTGTGGCTTAATCAATATTTCGATCTTAATCATCCTGTCACATGATAGGTCGATCGTTTTCGATATTACCTTCGGTCAATTTTCACAAGAACCCGATCTCTTTCGCTATCACCATAATCCCTCTCGATCCGGTCGTTCTTTTCTGCTCGGCTATTCATCTTGGACATCATCGTCAGAATACTCGTTCGGCCACAACATATTTGATGTGCCTATTCCTTCGGTCTTCCAAGCAATAATAGTATTAATTAGCCAATTATCGATCTCGGTTAGCCACATCATCAGCCAGGCAGTGTCTGTATTCGACCGATCGTGTTTTATCCATATGCTCAGCTACAGGTGAGAACATTAATGATGCGTATCCGATGAAATAATAGATAAATATCGGCGTTCCGATCTTAATGGATCAGTACGACCGGTTGATTGGCATGTCCAACCGCTCTAATTCACCGATGAGACGATATGGAAGTTATGAAATATTTCATCCCTTTAAACTGATCGGCCCACTCTGGGTAACATATGCCACTCCGATCGGCTCGGTTTTAATTTAGTTACGGTATCGTCTACTATATTCTCAATATCTACTTACCATATACCGTTGCCGATCGTTCATCCCGTCGCGGGCCCGATCGCCCTGTCCCAGGTGAGTACTGCCATTTCGAACACTCCACTCGTCCCTCAAGATATTCCTTCCACTTTCAACAAATCTATAGCAGGCGATATCCCCATTTGGCCAGTCAGTGCGACGGTGTGGGCCACCTATATTTTTTTCAACTTGACTTTACCACATTGCCCGCCGGTAGCCACCGTGGTAATCCATCCAGCCCAAGCGCCTTTAGGCCCTATCTCTTGATCTTCACCCACACGATTCACCACTGACTATGTGAGGAGGCAAGGCGGCCTGCATACATCTCAGCCGCTCGGTCGGGCAGCAGAATGAAACAGGTCAGCACTTGACATAGATGATCTTGCAAATCTGGACTGTCAACCATGCTTTAGCACTAGACCACCTAATCAAATAGTATTCTTATGTTTTGTTCTTAGGTTTTATTAGATATAAACCAGTTATATGCTTTAGTCTTTGGTCTCAAGTCAAAGACCAACCGATCCAAATCATTTAGACCAATCAGATTCGAATTTAATGTGTCCTACTCGAATTTGCATGGTTTCGCATCAAATATCCACTTTCACATCATTTCACTTCTAAAAACGATTGGTACAGACGTTGACAAGAGCGATCAAGATGAACGTCGCCGACCCAGCCCAACAGGACTAAGACAAATACGCAGAAATACTAGTGTTCGCGTTAAATTATTTGATCAATCAGGTAAGTGGCGACACTCCGTTCTATCTGGCTTACGGATGGGTTCCACGGTCCACCATTGAAGCGGCGATCCCGATCGGATGCACTAGGCGTAATGGGGAGACCCGCCAGTGACACATGGGACTTCAACGTCACTATCAACATGCACGAGAGCAGGTCAACCAGCGACTTCGGAAGGAGAGCCCACAAGAATAATGACCAGGCCATTCACATAATATTGAGCCGGGGTCTAGGGTATGGCTTTATAAGGACTGGGTGACAGAAGGGTATGCGAAAACGTTAGCCCACATAAGGCATGGACCTTTCCATGTCGTTGAGTTGATCGGCCACCACGCCGCTCGTCTGATCTCGGCGGATACCGAATCACGGAGTATTCCAATCGTTTATATATCAAAACTAAAGCTGGTGAAGCAATTTTCTTACTAAATTCAGCTTTGAGATGGAAAAGACAGCTCGATCAAGACGAATACAAACCAGAAAATATTATGGATACTCGGTCAAACAAGAAAATCAGATATGGTCGAACACATCGCCAGATTCCGGTTCGCTGGAAAAGATAGGATGATCCAACGAGGAGTGATGAACAGGATCTGAATTGTGGGGCATTGCTGCAAGAATTCGAACGTGAACGCATAAATCGTAACAGGTTCGAGGTCTTGCAGACCCGAGAAGATGTTCAGGAGTCAAAATAGCCCTGGTTGACCGGGGACTAACCGGTCAGAAACCGATCAGGTCGAAATTGATGGATTGTATTTTTATAGCTCTTATATATTTCATGCGAACGGAATAAGCAAGAGATGAATAGCTAAGTCGAACCGTGGATTTGGGAGAGGGAGAATTCAAAATACCGGTGATGAAATGTATTGATTGATTAAAAGTGAGATAATATAAACGAAGTTCGACCGGCTATTGTAGCGATCAGAGGCCAAACTTGCGGTGCAGACGAGGGATTTGGAGTCCAGGATGGATCAACGGATCGTTTAGGTTCCACCACGGATCTTGGCGGTCGACCTCGGTCAGCACCTCTTTCAACGTACTGACTGGTGACTGACATCCATATCCAGGGTACAACCTCCTAGCGTCAGGCGACAAACTTTTCTGCTCGATCCAACGGCAAGAAAACGGAAGGGAACAGAAAAATGCTAAAAATGCCGCACCCCCCCCCTGGATGCCCGCCACAACGTATTCGGAAATTATTACCCAGGCCCCACCGGCCCGACTTCCCGTCGCTTGCGTGACTTCAGGTACGCGACTAGTCTCTCGTCCTCCTATGGTTTCTGAGGCGGAAGTGCCACGCGGTGGTTCGACTCCTTGATTTCCTGACCCTGAGTCTGAACAAATTTGTCCATCCCCTACTTCAAGGAGTCGAACCGTGGTCAGGAAGGAATTGCCAACTGGGTCATGGGGGTCAACAAAACCTCCTAAGGCTTTGAATCCATCAGGTCGGCCACGGCCGCATAAGTGACCAGTTTTGGGTTCCACTTGGACTGGTGTGGCGCTTTCAATTTTTCTGGGTACACCCAATCGTCTGGTCGGGCCAGTGACGAGCGACCAACTTCTTGTCAAGGCCCTCTCCCACAACTGGTCGGGTGACCATGGCTTACGATATTCCACCTCAGCTTCGGTCATCGACCGTTTCTAGGGGCATCAAAGATTCGTGAATGGAATTCGTGGAAGCGGGAATGGTGTCCGGTCGAGGTAATGCCTGACCAGAGGTGGGAGCAGGATCAAGTTTTGATCGAGGCAAAATTTTCCCGTTAGACTGTGGGGGGGTCAGTTAGCAATCGGCCTACCCCAATTCGTCCTTCTCTTTTTCGTCAATGCGATGTAGGTCGATCACCTGGCCGCCAGGCGAGATATGCACGACTGACACCGATCAAGAAATTCACCGGTCACTAGCTCGAGCCTGGGCCAGGGCGGTCCGGATCTGCTATTCCGTGTCATCGGAAGCGTTGGATTCCGAGTCGGACAGCAATCCACATTCTACCATACGCGGACGTTTAGGTGGAGACTCGCGACTGGATGGGTCACCACTTCGCTTAGTACCCTCTTGAATGGTTAATACAGGCGATCTTCTGGGAGCGGCCGAAAGACCAACCGGATCAGAAGAGGGCAAATCCAATCGGCTCGATCAGATCCAGCACCATCTGTCAACCGTAGTATGAACCTCGACTTTGGCGGAGGATGTAAAGAGGCGATTAGTGAATCTCTCAACGATCCACTCGCGACCGTCTGACCAGGAGTGTTTTTCGGTTAACTGGGAAGGAACAAAGTTGAATCAGTGAGTGCTTACAGCGCCATCTTGTGGAAGCTGCCCGAGTGGGAAGTAGTGGCCGCCGCCTCCGATTTTACGCTAAGTATAACAGTGAATGAAGCTGAATACAGAGGACTGCTGCTATGTTTTGACTTGCTGGTCGTGCAGGCAGAGGTGCGGATTATTGTATGTGTCGACCCCAATCTAGTGCTTAGACAAATCACAGGAGAGATTGATTGCAAATCCCCCAGACTAAGACTGCTAAGCAACCGTGTCATATCAGCTTTGAGGAAATGGCCAGAGCATGGGATGCTACATGTTAAAGAAAGTTGAATAGGAGTGCAGACCATATGGTCATTTGGCCATGCGAGACCTAGTTGGATTCACAGTTTCGGATCCAGGTATGTTAGTCAAACTGGCGGATAATTAACAAGCCACCAGAGGTAATTGGACCGACCAAGGATAAAACTCGCATATCCAAGTCCAACCAGGCAAGGGAAGAAAAGTCCGATGAACAATTTTGTGAAACAGACACCCATATCCGAGAGAGATATGAACCACTCCACCCGAATGTAACAGATCCACGCATCATAGTTCAGCCTATCGAAAACAGTTATTAATATTTGACTTTCTCAGCGCTAGATACGTCGTTTTAGCATGAGCCCGCGCCAAATTGGAGGTGGGGAAAAATAAACGATTGCGCGAGCGGTCGTCGTGGTCGCAGTGACCAAAAATTACGCGTTGATGCGCACTGTCGAGTTTCGCAGTCGCAAACGCCCCAACTGCGGCTGAAAGCTCGTTTTCCTCCTTAGCTAGACAATCACGATCTCTCAATTTAACAACTTGAGAGCGAGATCTCCTACCAACGTTAATGCAATTCTGGAAGTGAATATTCAATACAAATTTTTGAAAGGTCATGGTAATCTCATATTAGACCACCTAATCAAATAGTACTTTTATGATCTGTTCTTATGTTTGATTTGATATAGCCAGTTATATGCTTTGTTCTTTGGTCTCAAGTCAAAGACCAACTAATTTCGGAATAACTCGATCTAAACCATTTAGACCAATCAAGTTCGAATTTAATGTGTCCTACTCAAATTTTCATAGTCTCACATCAAATATCCACTTTCAAATCATATACTAAATTAGATTCGAGTTCAACCCCTCTTGGCCGACCTTAGAATAGAATATAGAGAGTTTTTGGTACACAGTAGTAGCAGAAGGAAAATTAGCTAACTTAGCCTTTATTTTAAAGTACCAGTAATTGATAACTTTGCTCGATTCGCTAGACCGCTCGTGGTGCTAAATATTTTAAGAGTCATCATGTCGAGACGTGGAGAAACCACCAACTTGATTGGTTACATAATTTTATTACCCAAAGTGCAACTCGCTATACTCCAACTGTGCAAGTGGTACTAGTGATGAATAAACTGCGTAATTTTAGTTACACATAGAAATAACTTGAATGCATTTGACCCCAATTTTTTATGTGGTGTTTACTACGTTTATTGTGGTAGGATAAAGTCAAATAAATAATAAAGGGTTTATCCCATGGCGGTGGGATGAAGTAAAAAATAATAAAAGGCTCATCCCATGGCTGGTTTGGGAAGCTGAATGATAACAATGCGGTAGAAGACGAACGTAAATATGGCAAATCGAGTTCGGTATATTATACGAGTTTAGAGGAGCAAAGTAGTGACTTTGACGATGAAATGCTGATTCAACACTACAAAATTAGTTTAAATATATAGTGTAGTGTTGCAACACAATGATATGTCTAATTTCGAAAAGACTGAGTCATATGATATGCACCAAATGATTAAAAATACTGTAATTGACGTATAACCCGGTATACATCAAATATATTATTTTTAATGCATAAATCCGATACGATTAAGTCATATATATACCAAATCGGCAAAGTCGTAAAATACCGAGTCAATTTCGATATGACTCAGTCTTTTCGAAATTAGACATATCATCGTGTGTGCCACACTACACTATATTTAAACTAATTTAGTAGTGTTGAATCAGTATTTCGTCGTCAAAGTCACTACTTTGCTCTCCTCTAAACTCGTATAGTATACCGGAATCTTTACCTTCGTCCTCTTCCGAATTGTTATCGTTCAACTTCCCAAACCAACCACTGAATGAGCACTTTATTATTTTTTTGACTTCATCCCACCTCAATAAACTCTTTAACACCACATAAAAAATTGGGGTCAAAGGCATTCAAGTTATTTCTATGTGTAACCTAAACTTAGGCAGTTTATTCATCACTAGTATCACTTGCACAGTTGCAGTATAGCGAGTTGCGCTTTGAGTAACAATATTCATTATGCATAATCAATCAAGTTGCTGATCGCTCCACCTTTAAATAATTAACACCACGAGCGTTCTAGCGAATCGAGCTAAGTTTTCAATTACTGGTACTTAAAAAAAGGGCTAGCCAATTTACCTTCTCTTCTTTTTCATAAACTCTAGCAGAATTCCTCTATATTCTATTCTAAGGTCAGCAATATGGCCGGTGATTGTCACTACGGAAGAGGGGTTAAACTCGAATCTAATTGGATATATGAATGAAAGTGGATATTTGATGTGAAATTATGAAAATTCGAGTAACGTATTTCAGCAGTTTATGACCGGGAATCGGGTACCTTAGCTTTTTGATCATAACTTTTCACCAACAGCACATTTGACCCGCTGTTTGCAGCCCTTAAACTCTATTTTAACCAGCAGTCATATGCGATAGCGCTGTCCTTATCCAATCACAATTGAGGTCACACGGATAGAGGAAAGCGGACATTTAGATTCGTACTTATCGATATTATGGCCGATTTTTTGAGCTGCAAAAATTATATGGAAAGAGAATGTTCAGGAACACACATAATTTTAAATTGGTATGGTACTGACGGCCAAAATCTGCTGCGAAAAAAATCTGACCAATCATTCAACAGTTATCTGAGGTGATGACACCTAATTGGATAGTCGGGTTTATACCGGTCATAAATTGGTGTCGGCCATAAACTGCTGAATTACGTTAGGACACATTAAATTCGAACTTGATTGGTCTAAATGATTTAGATCGAGTCATTTCGCAATTAGTTGGTCTTCGACTTGAGACCAAAGAACAGAGCATATAACTGGTCTATATCTAATACTTCCTCTGTCCAGAAATATAAGGCCGCGCCTACAGTTAAGCATGTCCAGGAATAAAAGGCCGAATTGGTTTTAAGTACGATTTCATATATAAATTCAAAAATACTCCTCCAAGGTCCGATTTTTGGTTAAATTAATAAGGCAAATAAATGCGATGGTTTGCGCGAGCGGCGCGACGATGAGTAAGATCCTTGGTCACACCGTTAGACAGCTGAAATATTACGCATTCCTAGAACATATAAGCGAGTACCTTCTTGCCCTAGGCTGCTGCCAAGTTTTTGCAGTGCTTGCGGTGTTTTGGATCCGTCTGCGTCATTTCGAAAGCGCGGACCCCATGGAGTGTCCGACTTTAAAGGCCATATCTCGAAAACCGCTGAGCCGTTTTGAATAAAACAAAAACTTATCCAATCAGCATGGACTAACAATTTAAAACGTCCAATCAGCTAGCCTCTGATAACCCCTCCCTGCTTAATAATGAACTTTGAAAAAAACGGCCCTACAGAGGATAAAACAAAAAAAACAGATCATAAAAGTACTATTTGATTAAATAGGTGGTCTATTGAAAAGAGAAAACAAAGGTTTGTACAATATACAGTAGAAGCAACTTAAAACCACTACAGTAAAATGTCCATTCATGAGGTAGGATCTTGACTACCCAGAACGAGTCAACTTTACGGGGATAGTTGAAATATGACAGACCCCGGGGATGCACCCGGGGGAGAGGAGAAGGAATTAACACTAAGGAGCTCAAAGGGGGTCCATCACCAAAAAGCATTAGATTGCAAGTCTGATGGGCTGAATGCCATGCCAATCGTCGAAGTTGTTTTGGAATCTCAGCAAAGCAGAGAGGCAGAAGATGACCGAGAGAGCAGGGAGGAGTATCTGCGAGAAGAAAGAGACAGTGGCTCCCTAATAGTCAGGTAGGACGCCTTGGATGAGAAGAAGACGAAGCAGGAAGATACAGCAGACCGTAGCCAAGCGGAGGAAGCTAGTCTACACGATACAGAGACGATTGATACCAGTGAGAAGTTGAAGGCGGAGAAACGAGTTGTCACACCGGAATCACTGGCGGAGGTCTTAGCGCAAGCACTGGTAGATGCAACGCAAAAGTGGCCGCGGTTGCAAACATGGCACGATCTCATGCAGCAGCTGTTTGAGGCCGTGCTTAGCCTCACAACTTCGGGGAAAGAAGAGAAGATGTTAGCTGACACGAAATTGCCGAAGATAACCGCGACGAAACAAGAAAAACAAATTGATTTGTTCGAGTTAGTTGTAGTTTAACAAAAACAAGTTTGGCAAATTTGGAAACAAAAGGTCCAAGAGGCGTGTAGGATTTTTGCTAGGACAAAGCAATCTTTGGAGAATGTTCTTGCAAAGCTTATTGGGAAAAACAAGATGGAGGTTGCTTCTACAAAAGACGAAGCCTTAACCGACTGGATCCACAAAATCACTGGGGAGAAGAAGGAAAACCACAGAGCCTGAAGCACAAGGAGGATTTTCTGTTTAACAAGGCACACTTTAATCAAGTAGAGATTAACATGTTCTACAAGGTGTGCAAACGTGAGGAAGCACAAGGACTGGATGAAAAAGTGCGCAAAGGCACAGCACAAGAGTGGAAATCGTAAAAGGGCTCGCGGAAGGGTCGATTGTAGCAAGATATCTGCCGCCGTTTTTATGGAATATAATGACGAACGCTCAAAGGCTGAGGCTGATACTGACCATCAGAATGCAAGTTGAAGGGTGTTTAAGCATGGATATGAAAGGAGAATGCCTATTAAGGGAGTTTTTCAAAGTACAAAGAGTATTCAAGAGAGTATTGCGATGGCAGCAACATCACGTGGGATCACGCAAGGCAAACTATGGGAAATGTTGGCAAAGGTAAAAGCGATTAGTTATGACTGTTCAAATCATCGCTTAAATTTTCATTTCTACACGCGGGAGGCAGCAACAAACTTTGATAAGGTGGAAGTGCCATATCATAAACACATTCACTACCTAACAAATGAACATGCACCGGAACAAGAGGACATCGACACTTCAGTGTGGAAGCGACAGGGGTATCACTCATGGGGAATCATCGGGACACAACAAGTGTATACCTTATTACTTAGGAATATCTCTCGAAACATCTGCTTTCCTCGAGGCTCAGGTACAAACGCCATTCAGGCTACAGGAAATGGATCAGGGTGGTCCTTTAGCAGCGTCGTCCCTTGACTGGGAACTGAGGATTGCGGCAGGGGGATGTCCGAAGGCGCTTGAAGGGATCAGAAGAATATTTTGGTGTGGCATTATATTGTTAGTTGAACATCCCGCGACCAGAGGAAGACGGCATTGTTTACGATGCGGGGAGGTCGGAAATCAGATGCGGGGATGTCCAACCTCTGAAAAAACACTACGAGAAGAGCACTGCATCTGGGTGTCGGTGGAGGATGTCAACCTGATTACTGTCCCGCCACCGACTTTTACCAGCATGGAAGAGTTACTACAAGAAGTCACGGATTTATGCGAAGCACAACACAAGGAAAAAGACACAGAACCGCCATTAGCAGGTAAAAACGAAAGTTTAACGTCCAACACAAACGCACCAGACGTGGCCTCAAAAACCACGAGACCAGAAGAAGCAGAGGGGGAGACGAAGGAAGCAGACGGACACCAGCAGGAGAAAAAACACGAGGAAGCGCTTACACCCCCAATCCAGCAAAAGAAAGAATGGGTCGAAGTCAAAAACAAAAAGAAAAAATCAACAGAAAGAAGTGGAATAGCAATAGGAATACATGTAAAAAATTCAGGTATAGAAAAAGAAAGAGTAACCGAAAGGATGGAGGAGGGGCGACCAGAAGGGGTGAAAACTAACGAGCAGCAGGGGAGAATAGCGGGAACTATCGCAAAACAAGATGAAAGCAAGGGGCATCCAGAGCCGGAACACGAACCAGAAGAGCGATCGGACGATGAAAAAAAAGACCGAAATGGGATACCACTATAAAAACAAGGTACTGATAAGAAATCGAGTGAACAAGGAGTGAAGGTGAAGGATAAACCAATCGAGAATAATGAACTTCAAATTCAGGAAGCAGCGGTCAAGAAGGCATAAAGTTATTGGTGGCACAAACGAACAAGGATTTTGGCCGGTTTCCTGGTTCACGTGGAAGACAGAGAAGATAACCGAAACACGGAAATGGAATCTGCCAGATGCGATGATTATGATGGGACTGCAGTTAGTGCAGACTCCTGCAACAGGAAACTGCCAAGCGTATGGTGTAGTACAGGCGCTGATGAACTCAAATTTAGCAGACGACATCAAGACATTAGAGAGTGGTGCGGCGAGCATAAAGGAAGGATGCGTGGCAAGGGCCAAAATGGACTTTGCGATCAAGTTTCCGCCGGGTATCAGGAAACAGACATTGAGAAGTCTAAGGAGGGGCTATGATAAAATGTCAGCCCAGACTACACAGAAGGAGTTCCGTAAGTATGTAGAGGCATATAGGGCAAGTGCGTCAGAGGTGAGCAAGGTCATAGGGGCGGAAACATGGGGGAGTAATGATACTCTAAGCAGTATAGGTACGTTCCTACAACGTGACATTTTTGTATCAGTGGGGATGCAGATTCTGGGACTTTAGGAGCAATACATTACGCGCCTGAGACGAGGATCTACAAGAAACGAAAGTACGCAACGTGTGGGGAATACCCGATTACGATTGGCAGCTGTATTCAACGGGTCACGACTTTGAAGAGAAAGCTGGAGCAGATACTAATAAACTTCCGATTGTACTACACTTCCAACAAGCGCACTATCAGGCATATGTGCACGGCTGGCGACGGGAGGAAGCGGACAAGACATCACAACAAGAATCAGATGTAGTCATGGCGGAGACGACTACAGAAACGCAGGTAACATGCTATGAGGGGCCAGTTTGCCAAGAAACAGAAGGTAAGAGCATTGAAAGGGAGCAAACGCTGACAAATGAGGGGCAGCCAAGGGTTAAGGAAACAGGAGAACCAGTATGCCATTCTAGAGGAAGAGAAGAGTCGGAAATACATCACGTCTTCCGCTGGCAAATGGATATACGCTGATACGTCAAGGTTCACAGCCAGCAAGAACGCTACTAGACTTTTTACATGCTAAGATCACATGGAGGTCAGAGGACGAACAAGTTAGGCTGTTGGAAGCGGACCTCGCTGACAGCCTCACGCGGGCGGCGGTAGCACAATATTACGACGCACCTGAGAAGGAGTTAGTCTTGTGGTACAATCACTTGAGAGGGGTAGCAGTATTTGAGGCAGGACAAGATACCCATACCAGCCAGTCGGGAGAGGACAGTCAGGTTTCGGTGTATACGGATAAAGGAGACAAGCAGGAGAAAATCGGAGAAACCAGTTAAACCGAGGAAGCGGAAGAAGCGCACAGGGGACGAGTGGATAGGGGATCTGGAAGGGCAAACCGCGGCAGGAAGAATAACCCAGAACAGCAGTAATCCAGTCACAAGAAATCCTGTCACAAGAGAATTATACGATGAATTGACATTGGCGATCAAAGAAGGTAAGGAACTCCACGCAGATGCTCAAGGTTGGAAGAAGGCCTGGAATGAAATGGCAGAAGCATGGAGGATACAACAAGGAGCAGTCGTGCCGAAAGTCGAAGCATCGACAGAAGAGTGAAAAAAAAGCGTTGGAGGCGGACAGGGACGCGATCATGCATCTAATCGGTCACTTCACACACCCTCATAAGCTGTTGGAACTATTTCATCAAGACATCTTTGGTATTCTGGCTCGGGACTGGAGGAAACAGTGTTGGGAGGAGGTGATATCACAAGGGAAGAGAGAGAAAGTATCTCCAGTAGCAGCGAGTGAGTTCAAGGAGTGGGAAGAACGAGTTCACATTCTACAAAACGAGAAACAGAAGGAAAAGGTAAGGAATGGTGCTAACGAATGGGCGAAATTACGTAGAGCGACATATGGCCAAAATGCTTTGGTTAAGCTCTGCTCCCCAAACGCGGTATCAGGTAAGTAAAATCCTTATTCTGGCCCACATTTATGGGGCAACAATTATGGCTATGGTAGGGCAAGACGCGGCTTTGGATGATACCATTGTGGTAAAGTTAAAGCGACACATACAAGCTCTGAAGGTAAATGTGAGATATAAAGAACTCATTACTAACTTTAAAACGTCAACAGGCACAGAGTGGGCCCATCTCCATCAGTTCATGTTGTCAGTAGTTACTAGCGAGCAGGAAGCAGAGGACGTAACAAAATCTTCGAAGCCAGACTCGCTGGCGGTCTACTATTAAGGGCTATGTAGTCGACAGCGCAGGGGACTCATTTTCCCTACTCCAGAAGCAAATTAGAATACCTGCCGTCACATATGCAAATACACATAAAGCGGACACACAAAAGTGGAAATCACAGAAAAAGTTACGGGAACAAGAACAGAAGTGCAATCCAGAACGATTCTCACTGATTATCCAGAACGTACGAGGCTTCATTCCAGGACGGAGACACGATTGGATGCGAGCATGGACCCGAAACCACGGGCACTCGGCGGTAGTTGGAGCCCTTATTCAGGAAACGCACGTTACTTCACTGGATGAAGCCTTAACCCTAACGAGGATGTGGGAAAGGGCCAACCAGTATAAATATGACACACAACGACTAGTATTGGGACGGACCGCACCGGAGGAGTGGGGATCATGGTTTTTCCAGAATACTGTCACCTAATATCCCCCTGGAACGAACACTTATGGAATACCAGATCAATTGGCATTTGTTTCGGACAATGGCATATTGTCAACATTTACGGCCCGGCAGAATCAGGAGCAAACCGTGCACAATACTACACAACACTAGATGAATGGTTTCTGACAACGACGGATTTTACGATTTTATGTGGCGATTTCAATTGCGTGGAGGATCCGATGCTGGATCGGAACGGGACAACGAAACAGATGAGGACAGAGTGCGAAGAACTATCGGCTTTACTACAACGGCGACGACTACAAGATTCTCAACTTGTTCAATATAACGTATGGATGGAGAAAAATCTCTCAGTGGAAATACCGTATACATTTTGGCGAGGACAATCGGCAAGTCGACTGGACCGTTTCTATGTCTCAGAATAACAATTTACGAAGGTGATATGGACTCAAGTGAAGCATCCACAGATCCCGTCGGACCATGAAGAAGTCAAGCTAGCTATGCAGCAAGATGTAGAAGGTCCGAACAAAACAAAAAGACATGCACCGGTACTCTACCCATTCTATGGGCAGAGAAGCGACGCAGTAAAGGAGGAGATACGGCAGCAGGCTCAGTTAGAAGGTGCCGCAATCTTGGAAGGAGCAGACATGTGGGACGACAGATTACGTGTGTGGAAATCGGCGATCAAGACGGTGAAAACGCGACAAGCTAATAGGAGAAGACGAAAAGCGCAGCGACTACGGATGTTGCTCTTTGACAATGTCCTAACCAGACAGGACTGTATGGAAATAGAGTGTGCGGAATTATCGAGACAGAAGCGGTGGAGGATGGGACGAAGATACAATAGATCACCAGCTACCGTAAGATGGTTATTCCGAAGGACTTCTGTTTGGGAATCTAACCAAACGGTGTCAAAAATTACCTTACCGGGACCTGGAGCAGATTTTAAATTGGCGTCGATTGCGGATAAATTTGCAGCGGGATGGAAGCCCATACTAGGGACCTCACACAACAGTGGAGAAATCAAATCTGAAATTTAAGTTAGAGAGGTTCGCAGCGTCCCAACACTTTCCCCAGGTAACAGATGCAGAAAATATGAACCTATTAGCTCCAATCGAGGCGGCAGATATTCTTCAAGCAGTAAAAGGGCTCGAACGGCGGAAGGCTGCGGGAGAAGATGGATTCAATAATGATTTCTTTAAGGACTTTGTTGGAGGTATGATGGAGGACCTATTAGTGTAT
Organism: Sclerospora graminicola; assembly: GCA_001887855.2. Lineage (NCBI taxonomy): Eukaryota > Oomycota > Peronosporomycetes > Peronosporales > Peronosporaceae > Sclerospora > Sclerospora graminicola. The sequence continues at coordinate 65,350 of MIQA02023519.1, forward strand.
TCAATGACGTGCTTTGTGGTGGCGATCCTCCAGTTTCCTTTTACACGATTAAAATCCCTTTGCGGAAAAAAGGAGATTCGGATAACGCAATGGACTATCGACCGATATCGCTGCTGCAGACTAGTTATAAGGTTTTCTCTAAGATCCTGGCAAGACGATTGCAAACCTTCTTGGCACGGCTGATAGGGGATTCGCAGCAAGGATTTTTTCACAGTAGGAGAAAGGACCGGTCTGTTATGATGATGATGGCGATATAAGAGCGCGGAAAACGAAACAAGGTGACTGACGCTGAAGATAGTGAGAGTGTGCTACTACTGGACTTTGCGAAGGCCTATGACTCGGTCGACAGGGCCTATTTACTGCAAGTTTTACGAAAATTTGGTTTCTCGGTGGCTTTTATTGATTTAATGGACAAACTATACGAGGAGACGACAGCGCAATTTTTGGTGAACGGACAGCTATCACAGGAAATTGAGGTTATATCCGGAATCCGGCAGGGATGTCATCTAGCCCCATTGCTATTCATCCTAGCGGTAGAACAACTAAGGATAGCCCTTCAGACGACTGAGATATTACAAGGTATCACCATAGGCACTGGTACTGACGCATATGGCCACCTCTTTTCGGCGTTTGTAGACGGTTCTACAATTTTTCTTAAAAGAGCGGTACAAGTGGAGACATCATTGCAAGTCGTACAGGCATTTGGAGAAATCTCGGGGCTTCGGGTACAAATGAAGAAATGTGTCCATATCTTTTTAAACAAGGTGGAGCCAATAACATCGTGGTGCGGAATCCCAGTTTTATAGGATAACCAGGCGACGCGTTACCTAGGCTACGAGATTGGGGCCGACAACCTTAGTAAGCGTAACTGGGTACACCGGTTAAGGGCGGTAAAACGGCGACTAATTACAGCAGCGAAATATGGCACATCGGTGATTGAACAAGTACAACTATTTAATGCTGTGGCTTTACCTGCGATTTTGTTCACAGCGAAGGTTTTCCCGCCGAAACAGGAAGTGGTAAAGAAACTCATAGGGTTCCAAAAGCTTTTTATTTGGAATCCAACTAAGGAGGAAGGACCGACAAAACACAAAATGTCGCCAAACTTAGTCTATGCCCCCAAAAACGCCGTGGGATTAGGTTTAATTTCCATACCACTGGCCATCCACATTCAGTATGTGAAAGAAGCGGCGTATTGGATTATTGAGCCAGCAAACCGGTATTCACTGGCGTGGCGCATATACAGTAACTTCTTTCGATTCGCGAGAGCTGGAGAGTTCCTATCTCCATTAACCAGACAATTCGACATAAGGACGGTACACCGAAGAAATGTTTGTGGGTTAAACTTATGCACGTTATCTCAATATTTAGGGCCTGAGCAAGCGGAAGAGGAAACGATCCAAAGGTACGTAAAGACATACTTACCGCGGGAACTAACACATATCCAAAGAACAGAAATGTTTCCTACAATAGCAATTAGAGACGGTGACACAGTAATACCTCTTACGTTGAGTGGAGAGGAACCACCGTGGCACAGTGCTATGTCCGAAGCGATCCAAGCATTCTGGGGGACTTTTCAATGGTGGAAGAACCCGTGGATATTAGAGGCGTCACAGATGATGGTTCCATCTCAAAAGTACGATAAAATTGAGAAGGTTCCTATCCGCGAGTTGAAAATACACCGAACCGGGTTGAATACCTTTTCTTGGACGGCACGCATGAAGGACAATGGGGGACACACTAAGGCGAAAGTGCTCCGTTGGTTAGTGACGGTGATTCTTTGTTCTCCAAGGGTATGCGTCGGGAAACACATTGGGTCAAGATCCTACACTACAAATAATAGCGTGCCCAGCCAAGCTACGCCAAGTATGTTGGACCACAAGAGGCAGGGGGCGGATCACGGGACGCGATGTTATCACGGGTGAAGAGTGGAGTTACATGCAATTACTGGATGGCTTTCTCTGGATCGTGGATTCGTCACTAGATCGCAGTCTAGTGAATGATAGGGACACGGAGGGCGTTAAGTACGTAAGCTTCAAGGCGAACCCGAGGGTGCACAGCTATCCGTGGAAACCTCACGAACACACACGCGGAAAGACCATGCAACACTGGTTACGGAGATCGTTCAGAGATTTGTATTATAAGTACATTTCCGAGTCACTAAATGGAGTTTTGGAGAACTGGAACAGGAAAAATGAGCGGGAGACATGGGGACAAGCAGCTCAAGACCAATCAATACAGGAGTTATGCCGTCATGGCAACATGCTGACAGATTATCAGACATGGGTTGTCTATCGAGTGGCCACTCACCAGCTCAATGTTTACTACCCAGGGTACGAGGTCGATAACACCTACCGCCTTGATAAGGAGTGTAAGGCAGAGGGAAACGGGGTGTAAGTGGGCCCTATCCTTCTGGGACTGGCTTATACGTTATTGGCATGGATGGGTTGTTCCGCTGGAGACGGTCCTGTTATTCAAGGAGACCATAGCCCAACGGAGAGCGCCACCAGTCTCTCCAAAATTCAGGAAGCGACTTACGGAAGGATGTGATATGCAAGCTGACGACTGTATGAAACAAGTTCCAAGACGGTGGTGGGCAATTGGCTCAATTGGACTAGCATGGATTTGGAGGATGCGCAATTTAGTGGTGTTCCAACAGGAGCGTTGGAATCCATACAAATTCACGGAGTTCATATGGTTGGAGACGATGGAGCAAATTAGAGCAGCGGCAGAAAACGAGAAGAGAAGAACCGACTTACGAATACAGGGTATACAACTACAGATATGTTTGGAATGTCTGATGGAAGTCGATGGAAATCTCAAGGTGCGCCAGACCGCAGTTTCACCTGATTACAAGCGGACGACGACAAGTTTTGAGAACATCACACAAGAAATTCACACATTTATCGTAGCTAAGACTAAATAGACTACAATTTACTACGGTAAGCAGCTTCACATTCAGATATAAAGAATGGCAGGTAGCACCAATATTCTGCCAATCTAGCACCATTTTGGTCTGGATATGGTGTAGTAATTGGTACCGGTAGTCAGTTAATTTCCGTACCGTACCTAGAATAACTTTAAAAATCTTCTAGCTTGAAATTTGTATACATAAGTACACTAACTTACCTTTGAAATTTCAAACATAAAACTCTTCATCGAAGGAATAAACGTTAACATTGTAATTTTTTTAACAGCGTCAATTAATTGAGATGCTACGACGTTATTATTGACACGTTCACGCTAACCAGCGGGTGCATAGATACGCCCTGTTATCTTTGTACAATAATTGTTTCCTCAAAAGGCAAAACTGTCATCCAGTGGCATCACTTCAAACGCTTCCATCGGCGATGGAAATAGCCACGATTTTTAGTCGCGTCACGAGCTAGTCGACGAATGTGACGCTCGGAAGCTGTCGAGAAGACATATCGATTCTTTTGGGGTGGTTGGACGGTCTACCACTGGTCCTGAAGCCCATAGGTTTAAATTTTCGATCGAAAGCTGCATGCGTTGCCTCATTTGGACTGCGAGATCACGATTCAATTGAGCATTAAAGTCGAGCTTCTGTTGGGATTCATAGCCTTGTGACTTTTTTTCTTCATAAAGGGAATCCGGTACAAGAGCATATAAATCTCCACTCTGCTTGAACAAATCCAGTTTGGACTGCTCCAAGTCATTTGAAGCCAAGTCATCCATAATCGGCGGGTCATAGTCATCGTCCTCGGCTTTGAAATCAATGTCAGAGAGAGATACACAGGTATTAAACGCACTATAGCTCACGCGACGCACGCATGACACACAGACTCGGTGTTTGTCGACAAGGCCGACCGATTTTTCTACATCCTGCAACTCGGAACATCGTCGGCACGTGTAGTTTCCACACAAACTGCAAAAGTGTTTTTTACGTAGCATGTTAAAAGGGACGTGGCATGTGGCACAGTACGTCGCCATCGAAGCCTCGTCTGAACAAAGAGGCGAGCGAAACAACAAGTAACGACCCAAGCGACGACGGAGAATCACAGTCTCTAAGAGACATACCTTTTTGACCATCGAACGTAACAGTTGAACAGCAGACCGAGAGATTCCCTTTTTTCCACGTTGACACCGCCTATGCGTCGCATAAAAGAAAAACCGCGTGTACTGATCATTTAAATCTTCTTGAATTACATATCCCGCAAAGATTCCTTTCAATTCGCGAGGCACCTCGGACTCGTGCTGGTTATGCTGTTTCGACTGAACATCAAGGTTGTTTATGGCAATCTCTGGATACCTTGGTACTACGGAACCATGCTCCAGATCGTCGTTGGTTTGGGAATCCAATGTCTGCATCACGCGCGTAACCGATCGCGTCTCAATCTCTTCCTCCAAATAGTCTAGAAACTTCATATTTTGCTGTTTCCACACCAAGTGGTGCTTCTGCATGAGCGTGACAGCATTGACCTTCAACGTGGCCGCATGCAGCGGCGACATAGTAGCACTGGAAGGCTCCTGGGCTAGCCCACATTTCGAAACGGGCTCAGAAGCTCGTCGAACGTGTAGATCGGAAGACAAGGCAAGTTTGCTTTTTTCATCTAACGAGGCACAGTCGGACGTGCGAACATTCACGCCATAGACGTATTGATCCCCAAAGATTGCCTCCATGCTGCGATGAAACTCTGCCGTTTTGTCAGTAGAAAATACACTCACGATCTCACGCAAACTGCACGGCAACGTCATTTTAACCATGATGCTGTACTGGTCTTTCGTTTTACTGGTAGACTCGAAAGATTCAAACTTGGACTTTGACCGCGTGATACTTTTCCATCTTCCCGCCAATTTGTGGCGCTTGCAAAGCGCCTGCAGCTGTTTCTTGGCGCACTGAGCCACTGGCCATAACGCATCGTCCGACAAATTCACCGTGTTTGAGAAGATCGTCGACGACATCAATTCTTGCTCTGGTACCACCTCTGCAGCGTCATCCCGAGCAGTCGACGACAAGGTGTTCTTGGTCTCTGCAATGCCAAGACGTTGTTGCATCAACGTTTCATTCGGAGCGTAGAATTGCTCTGGCTTTGACGAATCTTTTACCTGTCGTAGAGCATGTACCAACGTTTGAGTACCAGGTGTAGAAGCTGAAAACAATTCTTGTCGTAGCTGAAGCTGCTGTCGCATTTGCCTCCTTTTGCTTGGCAAGACATTCGCCCTGCCATCGGATTTGCTCGTTTTGAGCTTTGGTGGCGACATGGCAAACTTGAACGATGAGGACGACGCCATTGCGGCTGCTGTGGCAGCCGCTTCATCGTCACTCTCAGCTGAAAAACTCGCTCTCGATGTCCGAACGTGTTCCTGCTCGGGTCTTTTATCTAATAAATGCATCTCATGCATTGCATTCAGTTGCCTGAACTCGCAAGCGTTGGTGCTCAACGATAGCGCCATCTCATCAAAGCTCCTGCTATATCCATCAGGTATCTTGCTACGGACTCGCCGCTTCTTTAGGACACGAGGAGGTGTGAGTGTTTTCGTAGCACTTGGGACCTCGTGAATTGGCGTGCGCTCTCCGTCCATTTGTGCTGCCGCCATGACGGGCGGTATTGTTGAGTGAGACTATGGAGAGATATAATACAGTATTCGGTTTGGAAAATGAATGAATCCTCCAGATGTCTGAAATTATGGGAAGTGAGCTTTCATCTAAATGTACTGTATACTTAGAAGTACATAAAAAGAAAGGTTTTTTCTTTCTTACGATAAGCATAACTCGTGTCACTCTGTCTGAGTATGCAACACTAATTGAGCCTTAAAATTCTGGAAGCGTTGTTTGTACCTCGTAAGCGTCGCATAAACACAAGTACTGCCTCTTGTTAGCGATAACGTCCACGGGCAATGTAGGCGGGCGCGTTGTTTGCATCTTTGTCGTAGCTACACTGCTTTCGGAACAATCAGGATCCTGCGAGGGACAGGCGCCGAGTTGTCGCGGGTTGTCACTGCTACATTTCATGGAGTCCATAACGTAAGCACAACTTGAGTAATCTATCAAGCCTGTTTCTATCACACGTTTCGAATCGTACATTTGGTGTTTTCAATGCTTCTGTCAAGCGATTGGATAAAATTATGTCAAGAAGCTTGTCTTCCGGGTTGTGCCACAATGGGTCGGTGGCAACGTTCGCTGAAGCAGCCTCTACGCTTTGCGGGTTTGGGACTGCACTCCGGTAAGAAAGTGGCAATCCACGTCCTCCCAGCGCGTCCAAACACGGGCATCGTTCTCCGTACGAATTCAATAGTTCCGGCTCTAATCACGAACGTCGATGCGCGAAAGAGTAAACTCTGCACACAACTTGTAGCCAATGGTACGAGTGTATCGACTGTTGAACATTTGATGGCAGCGCTAGTGGCGTCACGAATCACGAACGCTTTCGTAGACTTTGAAGGGATTGATAAACAAGTTTCCAGCGTCGAGCTACCCATACTGGACGGAAGCAGCTTGGAATATATTGAAGGGATCCAAAACGTGGGTATCGAGGAGCAAAAAAACGCAGTCCTTAGCTACCTTCGCATTAAACAGCCAGTGCAAGTCTTGAAGAAAGACAAGGGAGCGTGGCTCCTTCCTATGCCGGAAGACCTTAGCAGTTTACCTATGTCTTTTCAAGCTCCGACGCTGCATATGTCGGTGCAAGTAAACTTTGAGCACAAGCAGTTAGGCTCGACATGCTGTCGTTTCACACTGGGGTCTGACCCGGAATTTACGGCGAATACGTTTCGTCGTGACATTGCTCCGGCCAGAACCTTTACGTTCGAAGATGAAATTGAATGGATGCAAGCCCATGGATTGGCACGTGGTGGCTCGCTTCATAATGCCGTTGTTTTCTCCAAGAAACAACTGACTGCCTCAACACCAACAGTTCTTAATGAGGATGGGTTGCGATTCCCTGACGAGTGGACGCGTCATAAAATGCTAGACTGCATCGGTGACATTGGCCTCGCAGGCTTCCCCTTGCATGGCTACTTTTTTGCCACCAGCCCAGGTCATGCACTCACTCATGAATTACTTCGAGAACTGTTTAAAGATCCTAACAATTATGAAAAAGTTACGTACTAAGTTAGTAATTATTAATCAAGGTAAAGAAGAGGTTGTTTTTGAGTAGATAGTTACTTGCTCACTAAGACTACATCATGAAGGAGCAATCGTGTACATTTTGTCATGATACGCTTATCGTGCGAGCTTGAAATGCTATTTTTGCAGTGGGAGCGCCAGCCTAAGCATTCTTGAGCGCCATCTCCGGGTTCTTGACATCGGGGCTAGTCGTCAAGTGGTGCCCGCCCGCCAACATGCACAAGATTGTGGACACACCAACAGCAGTTAGCAGAAGGTACGTCTGTTGGTGTCGGCAATTTGTCGGAATCGTACTTTTGTATTCCTTTACACTTGCATTTTCGTACAAATGCTTTTTAGGCGAAACATTTTCATACATACACATATATTCTCATATAGTATAGACAAAAGATGCTCTGGCCTGCTGGGCATTAGAACTGCTGTATATGTTTATGTCAGTAGCGTCAATGACTCTTCTTGACGCTTCTAATTCGGAAATGAATCCTCCAGCATACTCAACTATTCGACGATTGATTATCATCAATAGAGATTCGGATTGGCTGTTCGGATTGGCTGAAACACACACGTGTTTGTTCTTATCTGCCAATCGACAACAGCGACCAGCCAAAAATCCGGTCTTATACACCCAATTCACTACCGACTCGAAGCGTGGCAGCGTCTCGTATGGCGACCAAAGGCGAGCACGAGAAGCCGCAGGCAGTAGACGATGAACACCAGCCGGTACATTACCTTGATGTGTAAAAAGCTTGATGTAGTCTCATAGACATTTCTATTCTCGACAGATTTTCAAAAAAGTGCGGCTTGATGTCGACAGTAAAGTGACTGAGGATGTCAAGAAGGTCAAAATTGACGAAAATGCCCCACCGCAACCAGAAATTGGAGGTCATGAGGTTTGTGATGGTTTGTTCGTATACTGCTTGAGAACATGTGAGAAGATTGAGCTTTTTCCTTAGGATGCTATTGAGAAGGACTCGTCAGCGTCAACATCTCCTGTGGTAGAAGAGGATGAGCAGGATGCTGAGGTTATAGAGAAGAAGGAAGAGGAGAAGGAGAAGAAGGACGAGGAAGAAGCCAAACCCAATACGACTGGGAGCGCGTTCGGTGGCTTCAGTGCCTTTAGCGGTACGAATGCCTTTGCACACTTCACGACATCGAACACCACCCATGGATTCGGCACTAAGGCTTCATCTTCCACAAATTCAAAATTTGAAGGATTTGGTACCAAAGCAACTAGTGGATTTGGAGGTGCAGCGTCGTCTTCATCGTCGGATGCAACAACAAGCAGTTTGAGTGGATTCGCGTCTTTTCAGAACAAATCAGCCGTAACGTTCGCATCCTTTGCCGCAGCACCGACAAAGACAGAGGGTTTTGGTGAAAAAGCGTCTTCATCATCATCCACTCATTTTATGGATGCAGAGTTAGATAAAAAACCAGATGTCGTTGTGTCAGCACTTTCGGAAGCTGAGGTAAGCGGCTCGTAATTAGCCTATGCGCTTTGTAGTGGCGAGCTCTCTCTAACAATACCACCTTGCTGTGACGGCAACGATTTTAGCTAGCTAACGGAGAAGAAGGTGAGCAGATTTTGGTCGAGGTACGAGGATTCTAGTATTGGGTGCAGCTTTTGTTTTGCCGAGTCGCTAACTTTGTGTTTTTTACAGAAACGCGCCAAACTGTTTAAATTAGGGGAAAAAGATTACGTAGAAGTCGGTATTGGTCCATTGCGGGTCTTGAATACGAAGGATGCCAAGGCTGAGGAAAACAAACCGACGGCGCGAATTGTGATGCGACGCGAGTCGTATCCACATGGACCTGGTACCAAGTTGTTAATGAATGCCAGCTTGGGTTCCTGTCTATTGTGTGAGAGGAAGACCGAGAAAACGATGCTGCTGACTGTGCTGGAGGCAAACGAAGACCCGGAAGCAGATAAGAAGGTCCTTCCAGTTACATATTTGACGCGGTTTGGATCACCGGACGATTTGGACGTGGTCCGTGCACAGATTCAAGAGCACTTGATCTCGTCGGCAGCAATTAAGTCATCCAGTTGAAGTGAAGGGCTGATGTGAGAGCTATTGCCCCACGCAAGCCGTAGAGCTCGGTTCAAGCTGTGTAGCAATATAAACCCAGTAGACAGCAAATTACACAAAGCAGTGGGGGGTGCCGGTTGAGTTGGCCGTGCAATCAATATAGGATCATGCACAAAAAATGCGGTGTACCATAAGACGGGTACACTTTGTAAATACAGTATAGTGTTGCTGCGTAAAAAGTGGATTACCAATTGTATTGTAGTAATTCGTAATTACGCTGCCAGCTGAAACGGTTGGACATGCTGTAGCATGTCAAACCTGAACTATCTGTACGATCATTGCGCAATTGGCTGTATCGTGTCGTCTTTAATCCTGGAGGACAATGAAGAATATCAGCTCCCTCTTCTGAGAACCATAAAGTATGCGGAAGACAGCTGCATCCGGAATCACTATATGCACCACCGAGTCCATATTTTGTGTACGTGATTGTATATTATGTGATGGGAGTGCAAGGATGAAAACAGTGACTGATTTGGCTTGAACCAACTAGCCGTGAAGAATCGAATATTTCACTATCACCCATAAAATGAGCACTCTAAATCTCACTGCATTTTATTCGTTGTATTTCGTACGTATTTGCGAGGAGTGACGTTCACATACTTTGGTCCGTGTTCTTGATTGGCCTCATGGCAATGAAATTGTACAAAGTTCTGACCTCCAACTACTAATCTTTATATATTCTACATGTTGTCTTTTTTTTCGTGTACCATTATTGCTTCTACTCCACGCCGACAATATTATGCAGTCAGTTGGATCGTCAGTGAAGGGGTATTTGGCAATCGATTGACTTGCGCTGAAAAGTTCGAGAAATTGTGTCGCTGAATGCTTCGGAGCTGTCAAGATAACGATGAGTATTTGTGATTGAATCGGTACTTTTATACTGAAGCAAATAGTGACTGCGAGCTTCCTACGGATTCCATGGCTGTGTACGTCATATCTTTTTCTGTCTCTTTGATCCATTTATGGTGATAATTGAAGATAAAAGACTGAGATTGTACCTTGTGCCATGGAATCAACGTTGCTGCATATATCTGGCTGATTATTTGTTTGAAGTTGTTAATGATTATAGCATTCATGCACCACTCTGAAAGGAATGACATCATGTCCTCCTTGTGTCGATGCATTGAATACCCTAGAAGTGGATGAAACAACGATTTGAGGATATGTTTGTAAGTGAGGGTTTGCCGGATGAAAGTGTTGTCGCCGAGGAGGATATCAAGTTATCATTACCACCTAACTTACCCTTTTGGTCTTCGGACAAACATGTGGACTTCTTACACCTGTGTTTCTGAGGCGACATATATGTATATCTTTTAGTTTTTGGTCTCTGCACTGAAGAAAGAATGACGAGATACCTGTTTAAGGATTCCCCTTCATGAGCCGTCTACATCGGCCGAAATGATGAGCATCCGTCTAGCTGACTTTCTTCCAGCACCTAGATGATTATTTTTGAAGACATGACGATGATTATAATATCCAACACAGACCTGTTCTGAAGCAACATGTGGATACACCTAACATGCATCACCATATGAGTCAATGTCAATCAATAAAACACTTTTTTCTATCTACTTGTTTCTTGTTCTTCTTCATAATGTTGTTGCTCTCAGGTCCTTAGAAGTTCTTATTGATGAAAAAAAAACTATTTACATTATGCTTCGTTTTCTTTCACCGTTGCAGACGCAACAGTGTTTAAAATTATTGTCTTGGCGCGTTGGTAGTCGAGTGGGTCGAGCGAATACAAATCTTCACGAGCCCGATCCGCGAATCGTCCAAACTCTTCCAAGTCGCTGGATCGCAATATCTGTTCGGCTACAGTGCGTTGGAGCTGTTGCATCTGCGCTGGTGGCAACGTGTCTTGCGCTAGTGCCAAAAGTTCAAAAGCTTGACCTGCAAACCGCAAGGATTCGAGACGCAGTGTCTCGACGGGCCAACCATCATGCCCTGGGAGCACGAAATACATATCCCCCACTTTCCACATGGGCGCGCGCCATCGGAGATCATCCCATGGCCGAGTAGGCCACAGACAGTAATTCCAACGCAAGAACCCATCAAGCTCGAAGAAAAATGTGAGGTATCCAACGAGCTCGCCTTCAACAAGTGGCGAGGACACAAACTGGTTTGGAAACGCTGGGCCGCAACAAACGTACCAACAGACGTGACCTCCACGAGCCCGAACATCAGTAGCTAATCGACGCGTAATCTCTAAATCCGCACACGCCAGAGGCAAGAGAGGCACATAGTCTGCCACTTGAGGTGGAGCGTAGGCAGGAGATAGAAATTCCGAATGATTCACGGCCAACTTGATGCGAAAATTCGGCGCAAGACGTTGCATGAAACGCAATTGTTCGTGAAACACGGCCACCTCCCGAGGTTCATCGGCACATACCCGGACACGATCAGCAATGTCCAACGCGACGCAATGCGCATAGAACTGTTCAATAAACGTCTCTACCTCGGAAATGCGTCGTAGATAGCGCACACACTGAGTTGTCCGGTCCTGACACCGTATACGCCATCCATCGATCACAAATGCCGGTGCTGCTTGAGAAGACGACGACGACGGCGACGACGACGTGTGATTTTGCGCTTGAGAGTGTCCACTCGAATTCTGCATTCCTGAGGACGAAGCGGCAGTTGGAGACGTGAGGCCAGAACCTGTCGACGAGGAGTTTCGACGACGGGCTTTTGGATCAACCGCTGGATCAGGAGCAGATGCGATCGGAGGCGGCTGAAGGTGATGCACCGTATGCTCTGCTGGTGCATTGAAACCCGCTACCGGGTCCCGCCACACCGAGAGGAGACCAAACACTTCGATCTCGTGGTCAATTTGATGATGAGCTCCTAACGCTAGTAACCGATCGAAATGCGTAAAGTCTATCGTAATTGGAATATTATGCGCCGGGTCTTCATAGACTTGCAAGATGGCATGTTCAAACAAGGCGGAAGCATTGCGTTCTTCCATGTAACATTGTTGCCCTGCCCAGGGCATTTCCGTGACGACGACGGACAAACATTTCTGACCCATTTCAGACAAGGGCGCCATGTATCGATCAATTAGCTCGAAATGGCCATCACTCCATAAAGATACGCGATGTGCACGCGCGACGGCCGTCCAATGCTGCCACAAATCTAATCGAAATCGCCACTTTGTCGGTGCTGGGAGGTGAACATCCACGACATGTACCGCAAAGCTACTGGACCAGGTCACGTGTTCATCGGAAAACCCCGCTTCTTGGGTAAACACGCGCAACGGCACTTCATAGACGCCAGGCTCGAGTTTCTCTCTTACACGCACTCGTAAGTAAACGGCATGTTCTCGTCTCGCATGGCTACTCACGCCAGCACGTTGCAACGTTTCCATGACAAGATCGGAATTTTCATCTTCGACACATCCGACTAGAAACTGCTCAATGGTCAACAGATTTGGTGGCACAAAGCGCGTATCGACGGCCACGCGTGCTCGAGGGCCATGTCCCAATGGCAACAGCCAATTGCTTGTATCGGTCGTCAGTAGAAACTTTTGATTCGATTTCAATCGCAATTGCACACCCGTCACTTCATTCCGAGCACATGTCAATCGCACTCCTTCAGGCAGCTCGATATGCGACGAGGACGACCCCCACGCAACGCGGCGATTCCCTGACTGACTCTGACGCTGGTTTTCTCCTTCAGCTTCGTTCTCATTTGCTCGTGCTGCTTGAAGTTTCTCTGTCGCTTCATCAAACGGTTCGTCATCTTCCATATCAGCGCTTGAATCTACACTTGTCCTAGATTTGGACATAGCCGGAGCAAATTGTGTCAATAGCCACATCCTCTGAGTCGATAGTGGGTGTCCATTTAATGACGCATCGACAACGTCGAATGAAAAGCTCGGTGGACGTGGCGAGACGTGGATAGGAGTTGGAGTAGTAGTAGTTGTAGTACTGGGATCTTGCTGATAGGGGAGTTGGCGCGCAAAATCATCGAATGAATTCGCACGACTGTTGTTGCGTTCGGAATTCTGGTGCTGACGGTGGTGGTGTTCTAAATCTGGAACTCTTTCAATTTCTAAAGACGACGAAGATGACATGGACTCGTCGTTTGACATGGACGCATCGTCGTCTGCGTGATCGTCGGGAGTTGCAAAGCTGCCACTTTCCGAGCGAATGCGCTCATCTACGCCGCTTCCGTGGCGTCTGAAATTGTCGCTGTGTTGATGCGCATGTGAGGAAGCGTCGTCAGAAGTGTTGCCGCAAGTTGAGGACTCCATTCACCTAGATCGCGACGCTCCGTTAATATAATTAACGGAGTTCGTATTTGACACTCGCTATATAAGATAGTATTTGTAACTTACTATTTAATTAGACTACTACTAGTATTGGGTTAGAAACGGTTGGTTATTTCGACAATTGTCATTTTTCATTCATTATGGTCTTATTTGTGCTTTACGTCAAGGCGGAGCTGGAGAACGTTGAGACGCTGGCGGCGCCGCCTAATCATCGATGGTGTCTGGACGTAAAGGAACCTCAAGGCGATGAAAAGCGTGAGGCTGTTTTTGTATCAGATGAAGAGGCTGTAAACGTTGCGGGTGGTCGAGGGGAGGTACATTTCACGCTCAAGTGGCCTGGCGCCAACAAACCTTCACAGTTGACGGTAGTGCGTGACGTGAAAAAATTGACGCGCGAGGTGACTGCAGCTGACTCGGGCGCTTTTGTTCCATTCGTGGGCTTTGAATGCCGCGGCTTGGAGCCTTGTGCGTGGCATCCGGAGAGTGGCTACCGCGTCGTCTCGGCGGGGCGTCATGCAGTCTTTGAAGATGTGGATTTAAGTGACGACTGGGCAGATTATGACGAGGAAGGAGAACAATCGGTTGGTATTTATGGGGTGGAGTGGAAGTTTGAGGTGCACAAATAGTGGCGTTCTCTTTTTAGTAGTAGTACTCAATTTGAAATAGTACTTTTCGAGTTAAGTTTTGATGACGCAAGATGAAGAGAATCTTGAGGTTCAAGACGTGCAAACTCTTCCTTTTCGTCCAAATCTTTCTGGAGTTCTTGAGCAATATTGTTCAACAAAGTGTCGAAATCCCAAGGCTCGTCGTCTTCCATTACCTGTGACACGTAAATTGAAGTAGAATTAGCGTGCTGACTGGTTGTCAAGGTTGTACATTTCGACTTGAACGCACTGCTTGTTCGGGATAGAGCACACGGGTCAAGAGATGCAAGTCGATGCCGTGTGTCTGGTATAGTTCGAGATGGTGTTAGTTATTGATACAATTAAGTCTATGAATGAACCTAATGGACCTGTGCGCTTGGTAGAGCAAACTTGATATCTTTGTCGAGCTGTTTTAAGCTTTGCACTACACGCGTCGTATTTCGTGGTGCCTCAGCGACTGTTGTAACAGTGCATAAAATTGATAAGAAGATACATACACTAGCAGATTGAAAACTTAATGCTCACCCATCGTCGTAATGTCCGCTTCACGTTCTTCTTCCTCAAGATCTGGAATTTCCATCATGTCTATTCACCAGCAAATAGACGTCTATCGGAATGAGTTGAAAAGAAAAGTGAGGCAACACCATCGCACCAGTGGTCTCGTCACCCTCTTCGAAGTAGCGATTCTTTTCGTTTCGCTGTTCATTGCCCAGAGCTGTTGTCTCATATCCTTTGCGACGTCGACCAACGCGCTTCGCCCCACTCGAGATAGCTGCAGGGGCATCAACTATACTCTTATCTTCCTTTTGATCGGCGGCCAATTTCTTCTCGTTGCCCCATCCGATGCTGGCACGCACTGGAGGCTTCTTATCGCCGACGGCTAGCACCGACTCATCTTCTTCTACGTCGTGTGCAGTTTGGTCACGTTTGGCATCGTTACTTGAACCGTCATCTTTGCTCTCCTTTGCCTCAGACGGCATGGTACCGTCCTACTAAAAAGATCGTGACGTTTCATGATCCAGTTTCTAATAATTCTTGTACATGTAGTAGTAATATATTTTTTCCAGTATTATTTTCAGGTTAAGAAAAATATTATTATACGGTTGTGGCAAAGTTGCCATTCACAATACAAATGTTTAATCTGCAGAATAGTACTAATTGCAGAAAAGAACTGTCATACTATAATACCGGTACGTACAATTTGAAGACTCATAGAGGGTTTCTAAAACTGATGGCTGTCTTATTTACGCTTGGTTTTCTTCGAAGTACTAATTTTTTGAGCAACATCCGACGATGTTCTCTTGTGTTTCATGCTGTTCTTCTCAGAGGCTTCCTCGTCGCTGTCTAGAACGTCTTCCACCTGTTTCCACGCCACATCTTCTGCAGCTTCGGCATCTTCGTCGCCCTTTTGCTGGACTCGACCCACTTCCGTACCGTGCTGGTTGTCCCAGTCTTTGAGTTTGGCACTCATCATATAATTGTCCTGTACCACGGACCACGAGCTATTTGTCGCACTTTTATCCGTCGTCTTTTGTTGCGAAGCTTTGAGCAAACCTAAGAAATTGTCCTTAGACATTTCTTTTACCTTCTTGTTGTTCTTTTCCTCCTTGTTACCATTTTGGTGCTGATGCTTTTCAATCGCATTGAACAGAGCCACCACTACAGTCAAGAACAAAGGCGTCAGTACAATAGTCAGCAGCAATGGCTTCTCTGTAAAGGCCTCAACTCTACCTCCTTTTGTTGCAATCATCCGTAATTTACGGTCCTGAGCAGCCGTTGTATGGTCTGGCACCACCATGTTTTTCTGCTCGCGCTCGCGCTTCTCCGCGGCGCTCACACGCGCCGTCTTAGTCTCTTTTTTATCGTTTTGAATCTCTCGCATACGCGCTGTTGTTCGCTTGGCAAGAATCGGCTGCGCGTCCTCCGCCACATTTTGACTTAAGAGTTTACTCATGGCGTCTGCAAACCCCACAGCGTCGTGAACGACATCCTCATCATTCTCCTCTTCTTCGTTATTCGGACTTTGAGGCTCTGATTCTTCTCCGCTGTTGTCGCTTTCTGCAATGGATGCAGTTGCAGGTTCGACCTGGGGCTTTGTATCGGGCTCGGATGGCTGCTTGGACTCGGTCATGATCGGTTGGTTGCCCACACGATGCAAAAAATGTAAAAAAATAAATAATATTACATACTGTCCTATATTCATTAACATCATCAAAAAGTAGTAACTTAAGTCCGCACTATAGTAGTAATCCTTACGTCACGTTCTATATTTCATCCATACATTCAAGTTGCCATAACGGTTGAAAGCAGTCCGCGCTTAAGCGGCGCCCTTCTCTGCGTGCAATGGTGAGGCTAGTCGAGTATCCAGAGAGCTCGGAAGACGAACTAAATGACGCTGATACTCTCTCAAAGGATGGGAGTCAAAAATGGTCGTCATGTGGTGAAATTCCATCGAGTCCATGCGATTCGTTCTCATACCGAATGCGGTCTGCCGATAGCGACGACGATGATGAAGATTATGCACCTTCCGACTCGTCCTTAGAAGCATCTGGATCGACCAGAAGCTCCATCCCTACAGAAGACCTCGATCCCGACAATGGAATGAGTGAAGAAGAAGAGCAGGTTCCTATGGCCCAACCATTCCAAGACAGCATTCTTCGACCTCAGAAAGATGCCCACTTCGACACCAAGAACGACCAGACTAACGAGAAAGCCGAGACACGTGCCAATGTCTTTTATGCGTGGAAAGATCTCCAAGCAGCGTTTGGAGACACTGCATTCAAGCGACAAAGTGTAGAGAAACCTGCGATTCCGGAGCATCTGACAAGGAACACGGGACATATAAACACGCAAGAGACAAAGAATGTAGATATCGAGACGAATAACTGGCAGTTTTCTCCTGGAATTGCCGAGAAAAGGAAAACGCGGTCTCGTAGACGACAGAATGGGCCAAGTCATCTGTCGCCCGAGTTTCCATCGTCGTCAACGACAAAGACAGCAAGGCAGGACTCTTGGAAGAAGAGCGAGAGAGAGCAACAAAGGGAGGGATCAACTGATACGGCCACGTTCACGTTTCCAGCAGCACAAGTGAAGAAGACACCTGTGTTTTCCTTTGGAGGGAATCAAATAAAGAGTGAAAAGGGGTCACCTGCTTGTCCAAAAGCCAAAGAAACGAATCAAGATACGCACATGAACAGTCCTAGTGAACCACGTGCTGCTCCCGCGTCGTTTCCTGCCGGAGAGGGGGAGTTTTCGCTTGGTCAGAGTAGCAAGAAACCCAAACCATACAAGTTTACAGCACATGGTACAAGTAGGACGCCAGGAATCCCATCTTCTGCTTCCAAGGTGCCCAATAAAGCTACGGACAACAATCACCGTCCAAAGCCACGTACAAAGCCATCGAATGGTGACTTTTTGTTTGGACAAGCTTATAAACATCGAAACCCCTCGAGTGTCTTTACAACGGGATTTCCAGGACCATCAGGACATCAGAAGAAGAGACCGACGTCGGATTCAGCCTTTGCATCGTCGCCAAACGGTGGTTCAACCAGCTTTCGCTTTGGTCCATCGTCTATAGGCTTTGGAGTGTCACCTTTTGAGCCACCAAAAGGTTCTCCCCAGCCGTCAGCATTTAAGACACCTTTTGTCTTTGGAAACACTGGTCCTGATGCAACAAAGGATGCTTTTATTCCAGTACAGCATGCCCATGCTAAAGCAGCCGCGCCTGTAGCTGCCCCAGCGCCATCAAATGGAGCTACTTCTGCCCCTGTTCTCTTTGGCAACGGAACCTTTTGCAATCCATTTGTATTTGGAAAAACGACACCAAATGGACCTCCTGAAGCACCAACGCGTGCAGAGTTTCCAGGGAAAGAGACGTTCCAAACCACCCCGGCTGCTGCTTTTGGGGGATTTCAATTTGGAGCGCAAGAAACAACATCCAAACATGCCCGTGTACGTCATTGGAACAGTGGCATGTTTACACAGAAAAAGAATAGTCCAAAGAGAGATCCAAACGTCGGTGCAAAAGAACCAGAGCCTTCTCCTGGCGGGCCCTCGCCTGCGTTCTCGACACCGTCTCCGTTTGGTATCCATCCACGACGTCGCAAGAATGCTCGAGGACGGACATATGATCGCTATTCTCCCGTCGATCCCTTCGTCACGCCAACGTTTCAAAGTCCAGCTACTGTCGCTGCTACAAAACCATCGTCTTATGGCTTTCAAGGGGGAAAAAGACCGCAACAAGGCCAGAAGAAGGAGGTTGAAGGGTTTTCTTTTGACTGGAATAAAGGAACGAATCCTTTCAAGCCTCCGACGGATCAAGCTGGTACTGATGACTCGCGGCCTTCGTATGCTGGATCCCGTCGTATCCTTCGAGCTGCGTTACGGAAGGTTGGCGTTCATGGTGAACGTGGGAGCTCTGCCTCCTCACCTGCTATTGCGACTCGATTCGACGAGAATGACGCTGAAATGGAGAGTGAAGACGACGAGCTGGAGTGGGTAGAATTGAAGCGACTAGGTGGAGAAGCGCATTGTTCTCGGCAATACCAAGATGCTGCCGAGTATTATCGCCAAAGCATTGAGGTGCTAGACGCGTTGCTTGATCGTGACTCGAGTTTGAATACCGCCAATGTGCGAACCGATAAGGCGAAACTCCATGCGAATCGAGCAGCGTCGTTAATGATGCTAATGCAGATCACTGAAGCCCAGCGGGAATGTCGACGGGCGATCGAAGTGGATCCAACGTATGCGCGTGCGTATCTTCGTCTAGGACGGATTCAAGTGCTGCTTGGTGAGACGACAAAGGCTCAAGCAAATGTTGAGACGGCTCGGCGGTTAATGGAAGAGCAAACGAAGGACGGCAAGAGCAGCGATCAAGCAGATCAAGCGTCGCTCAGTAAATTGAAAGCAACGATTCAAAAGTTGACGGCTTTGCAAGGCCATATCAAGTGGTATCTGGACAATGGCGACTTGAAACAAGCGCTTGCTCAAGCGGAAAACGCACTAACGTTTGCACCTCATAGCCGCAAGTTACAAGTGGACAAAGCGCGGATTCTACTGCATCAACGGTGAGTGTTTGTTTGTTTTGTGTGGTGTCTTGAAGAGAAATTGGCTAATGAATGATCTGATTGGTAGAAACTTTGCCGAGATTGTTACCTTTTGTATGGGAATTGTCGAGAAACAGCGAGCACTTGAACGTCACAACTTGGGCAATGGGAGGCGACGAGGAGGGAAAGAAGAGATGGTGGAGCACGTGACGCTTGTGGGGATCGAGTTGGGACTCGTGTGGGCCACGACGTTGCATTACCAGAACCAAGTGGACGCTGCTGGGAAGCTTTTGAATGCTTTAGAGACGGTCGCACCTTGTAGTTCCCACGTGATTCAATTGAAACGCCAGTGGGATGAGATGAAGCGGCTGAAAGATCAAGGGAACGCGTCGTTTCGAGCGGCAAAGTATCAAGACGCTGTCCGTTTGTACTCGGAAGCTGTGCAAGTGGATCCCCAGCATGTGGATTATTGTGCCATTATTTATTGCAATCGCTCGGCCGCGTACATGGGACTGGGACGATATCACACGGCGATTCTCGACTGTATTGAAGCTTTGCGACGTAAACCCACGTTTCCACGGGCCATCTTACGGCGCGCGCGGTGTCACGTCGCGTTGCACATGTATCACGAAGCGGTGAAGGATTTTGATGCGTATTTACGTGGTCACGTTCAAGCGGAAGCGGCGGCAGCGGTGCGTCGTGAGCGAGACGACGCGAATGCTGCGATTACGCGCGAGAGAGAAGCTGCGCGACAGCAAGAAGCAGCCAAACGACGCGCAGAGCAGCACGAACGACAGCAATGGGCTCATGCGCGACGCAATACGTCATGGAATGACCATCACTCTGACAATAATTGTCGACGAAAAGGAAACCATCGATTCGAGTCGAGTAGTCGCGCGTCGTTTCTGGCCCCGCCGTCGCAACGTCGTACGCATTATGACGTGCTGGGGATTGCCAAGACAGCAACGAACGAGGAGATTAAAAAGGCGTATCGGAAACTCGCGCTGGTGTATCATCCAGGTACGTTTAGGAAGAAGGTTGCTACAATTTATGGTGTTGATTGAACATTGTGGTCTTTGGACGTTGTAGATAAAGCCAAGACGGCCAACCATTCGGATTTGTTCAAGGAGATGACAGCTGCGTATAATGTGCTCTCGGATGCCCTCGCGCGTGCAAAATATGACCGTGAGATCCTGTTCAATCGGTTTGGCACGTCGAATGAACACTATGTGTAACCTGGGGAACAAAACGGGAAAAATACAAGACACGGAAAGGCACGTAACTCAAGTGACGGGCATCCTAGCAATGACTCTTGTTACTTTTGCTATCGTGACTACGCGCTGGCTCGTCTTGTTGTCATTCTGGCGCTTGTTCCGTAGCTTGTTGTTGGTACTTTTTGTTTTCTTTTTCCGCTTGAAGTTTTGCGCAAAAGGCGACAATATTCCGTTGCAAGTAGAGAGTTTTACGTACAGGACGTTTACCATTAAGATACTTTTGGGCTTCGTACGGCTCCATGCCTCGATGCGCGACGAGCCAACACAAGGCAACGGCAGCACTCCGTCCTGCTCCTCCTTTACAATGCACATATGTGCGAACTCCTCGTTGTTTCTGGGTCTTTAGAAACGCGACGGCCGCTTCAAGAACGGCAAGAGACGGCTCAAAATGGTCGACCGTTGGCAGACGCAGTTGCTCAATATGATGCCGCTTGTACTCTCTCTCTGGTCCTCGATACTCGTCGCATAAATTCACGACTGCACGGACACCCCGAGCTTCTAACGCATCGACATGCGACATAAACGCCATGGGCGCCGCTCCTAAGAAAACATGCGAGTCTACTAAGGTCCAGTAGTTGCGACGCCGTGCCAAGTACGTGAGTGGCCAGGTTGGATAGAAATAGACGCGGGCAACGACTTGAGCCACGCGTTTAGGCAAGACATGGAGTTGGAATGCCACATAGAGCAGCACGAGAGCGAGAAGAAACCACGTTTCCCACTTCGTAGTGACCGATAGAAACATGGATTTAAAGTAGAAAAATGCAAAAGTTAAGGAAGTGTTTTTTTTTTCTTCTTTTTTTGATTTAAAAAAAAATCAAGGGAAAACGCTACAAATGGAGACTACGATTGCGTCGCGGTGGCATGTTCCACGTACTTGTCCGAGGCAATTTCGTATTCCGTGACAAACCACGCAGCCGAGTGTTTCTGAATAAACTTGAGAAAATCATTCAATCGTGCCTGGATTTGAAGCATTTCACGGGATGAAATGGTCGAGTTGGCCAACAAGATAGGTAATCGCACTATAGGTAGAAAAACAAGAACGACATTGACAACGTTAGTGATCGTCAAATACGATTGAGTAGCTACTTGAGATTACGTACCAAAGAGACGGATGAGATGCTCGGCACCGTAAATCTGGGAAAGCGGCACTTCTTCCGTCTGTTTCTGTCTCAATTCCTGGTACTGTCGACGTTCCATACGATAAAGGAGGATACAACTTAACGCACGATCAAAATACGATTGCACGCCTTCCATAATGCCTTCGATATTCTTGTATTCTTTCTCGTCGCTAGCCTCGCCAGCCTGTAATTTGCTCTTCTTCACCTCGAGGTAAGTCTTGATAATCTACATTGAACAAAACCAATCAATAAAGGGACACACTCTCCCATTTCAATCGCGCTCTTCCCCCACCTGACTGACGTTTGGCTTTCTAGGCAGTGGCACGAGTTTATGAGGTGCATGCGTCACGTTCTTCCAGTCCTCAACAAGCTGCTTCTTGAGTGAAAACGGCATCTGAATATTTATCTGCTTCGACGTCATCGTATCTCCATTTTTAACGTCTTCAGGTCGAGGAAACTCTTCATACTCATTCTCGATGTTCCGTTTTAGCCGCTTAAACGGCGACTTGCGAGAATTATGTGCGTCCACTCCAGTCGAACTGATTTTCTTCTTCTTCGACAGCTTTTTCTCCTTCTTGGCTTTTTCCAGCTCATCTTTCGCCTTCTGTTGCAAAGCGCGATTCGCGGGCGTATCCACCAATAAGCGGTCATAACATACCCACTCATCCCACTTTTTGGCCCATCCTTGGTAATGCAGATAAAACTGCGTGGTGGCTGTTACTTGTCCTTCATTACCAGCTTGGGTCTGTACACCTTGTCCATTGTCTACCTTTAGTACTTTCGCATCATAGATCATTACACCGTGATACGCCAGCACAATGTCCCCTACTTTGATCACCATTGTCGTTGTAAGTACTGAAAGAAAGTCACCTATTTAGAAATCAGATAAACATTTTCAAAAAATATATTTCACGTAACGTATTTCAGCAGTTTATGGCCGTAAAACGCATGTCAAAATGTTTCAACGGTACTACAAAACCCTGTCAAAATTGATGTGCCTATAACAAGCACTCGTAAAAAGTCAACAACGGTGCAGAGCTACGTCCTTAATTTAAGCCGAGTCATTTTTAGACATAAGCCGGCCGCTGATAGCCATCGACAGTGTTCTTAGGAGAGTACAAGTGTGTGTCAAGCGAGTACAAGATGGCGTATGAGAAAGATGGAGAAGAACAAATGGGACTACAGTGTGCTACCCAAAATTATCCCAAACTATGTGTAAAACACTACCTTTTTTATGCGTGACGTGTTCGAAGTGTGTACCAAATGAATAAGCACTGTGCTAACTTAGGTTACTTCCGCGTGTCTCGATATGAGAGGACACGCAATCGTCTGGCTCAGGATGACTCGAACGTAATTTCTGATCACTAGGATTATTCCTTAAGTAAGTTAGAGCATCTCCACGAGTGTGCCAAATCGGTGCCATATGCTAAATTTGGCATGACTTTAGCATTTTTTCTGCACTACCCGTACTAGTACCATCTGTGGCAAGATCATAATAGAACGATAGCTAAAATAAGATCACAACGATATGGGAATGTTCTTAACGGAACAGGGCAAATTTAACATATAACTTATGGGAAATGCTCTTAACAACAGGGATGCACATTTGGACAGATTGCACTTAAAAACAATATAATACACTTCTCAATTTACATCCTACAACCACCATGTCCAATTTCTCTAAATTAATATAGCGGGCGATAGCATTCATGCGACATGGTGCCGGTGAACATGAACGCATGCGTTCTAAATGCGCAAACATTGACACCGCTCGTTGAAAGTAGCATTTCCCTTTACACTCACTTTTACTTCTCATAATGGCCACAAAGACGAAGGCCGCGCGAATGGGAACTCATTGCTTGAAAGACGTGCCACAATGTCGCAGTGTCGAGATTGCGACAAAATCTGTGTTTTACATTGATTTAGCTTAAACTGGTGTGAAAACGGCCGCCAAACCCGAGTCAAATCCAAGCTAAATATAGAATAGCTATAGCATACTGGTGGAGATGCTCTTAAGGTACCATAGCTTTTACGATTTGCGTAAAACTGATGCGTAAAGTCTTAGTTCTATATAGTAGGCCCAGCGTATTAGTGGTAGTCGCCAATGACACGAATTTTAGGGTATTGAGATAATTACAGCAAAAAGTGTCATTAATATGGGAGGAAAAATAGTGTGGCTGCTGTGGTGGAGCCAATTTCCAACTCCATGACCGAAGTCTTGGGCGGAATCCGGATACCCACTGGCCCGGACGACCAACTATCGGAGGGGGTACTCCGTCGATCCTGATCAGCATCGGAATCAGATGAATCACCATTGTGGTGACTGATCTGATCCTCCCGGTCATCTGGCCGGTCTTCATGCGCGTCAGGATCTATGTTTAACTTCATCTCACCTTGTGTACCCGTTGATCGGGGGTGGTTACACTCACTTAGGTGGACTCGGTGACGAAAACGATGATCTTGATCAGGTCGGAGGGGATGACCTTCTCGAGACGGGGGGTGTCCTCGGGTGGAAATCTTCACCGGAGAACGGGTTGGGGTCGATACTTAATCAGTATCTAGGCACTGATCGGGAAAGTTCGTCCGATCAGGCCAGCCAATGAGAGAGAGATAATAAGAAACCAAGAAAACGCGATCAAACCACGATCTTCCACAGTAATCCACAAACGTTATCTCCACAAAACCTTTTCCAATATTATTGACGTGTTCCAAACACGTGTGCGTTGAGGGTGAGGTTCGATCACCTAAACAAACCCGTCGGGGGTCTTCCGGCAAGCCAAAATGCGTCTAAGCGCGTCTTAACCGGGAATTAGTTGAGCAAGAGGGGACTAATCAACCCTGTGCTCCCAATGACCGCAACACGTGGCGGAGCGACTCTTTGCTTAGGGGGAAATCAAAACGTTATTATATATGCAATGTCCTATACCTAGTGTACCATACACCAACTCATGCCTGATCTATACTTCGAACCTATTTACTTCGTCGCACGGTTGCATAGCACCGCCTTGCCCATCCTAGTTGCACCTTCAAGCTGATCTGTACCACTTCTGCCCTGATCACGACCCGACTCCTGTAAAGATCTTCAACCCATCCCGATCTTCGATAAACGACTTGGAAACCACTTGAAATCTGCCTTTCTGATACTTGTTCACTTCATTCCAGCTCGACTTGACTAACAACTTCAACTGCTTTCGCTTCTGGACGCTGATCAGAGGCTGAGCCCCGATCACGATCGTCATAGTGATGATCAGGCAGTGATCAGGGCGATCAGCCCTTGATCACCTCGGGAACTCTCTGGGTCACCATCACCACGGCTTCATTCATCTGCTCAGCCATACTTCCGACCTTCATACCCCGTCAGGGCAACCATATCACACTGATCTCGGCTGATCGGGCCTAATCGGGCCTTGTCTCGTCATCCTCGGATAAATCCATCGGTCATCATCACTCATACAACTCGCTATTCCACATGCCCCATTTCATTCCACATCTGATCTTCATATCTTGCCGATCGGGCCGAAACTTCGTGTCATAATCCCCTTCAACAACTACACAGTTCGTAGATCGGCTAGATGACTGTCCCTGACACGTCATGTCACCAATTGCTGTATTTCCCACTCGTTGTACATCCACGGGAACTCCACTTAGTAATTGTGATCATGATCATGATCGTGATCTCCACCGTTCCATCAGTGTCTGGGACTGGGCGTAATGACAGTACTTGGCTGATTTCTTCACATCGCGAATACCCGTTGTCCGCCACCTTTTCATCGTAAATGCGATCGGCCTTTCCCACCCATCAACCGTCTTATGTTGATGGGTGTTCCATCGTCACCAATCAACGGCCATGTGTGGTCCACTTCATTCTCAACATTTTCTGATCGCTTTACCACAGCCGCCCCTGAGACTAACTGCAGCCGCGCAACGACTGCAGTTCGA
Organism: Sclerospora graminicola; assembly: GCA_001887855.2. NCBI lineage: Eukaryota > Oomycota > Peronosporomycetes > Peronosporales > Peronosporaceae > Sclerospora > Sclerospora graminicola. The sequence goes on from MIQA02023519.1 coordinate 90,811, forward strand.
CTCATTCACTTCCAAATTTCCTCTTTGGCGATCACCATGGCTGACTCGAGCCGATCTTCTCTTCCTTCTTCGTCATCTTCGGCTGCCCGTCCGATCACTGCCTCGCCTTCCGTTTCCAGTTCGACTGATCCCGCGACCGCCCCGATCGCGACTTCGGCACCGATCACGACCAGTCTCATCCGTCCTACGACGGCCATGACTTCATATCGCCCGCCTTGGAACCTTCCCGCTCGGCCTTCTTCAGATCGCCCCGTCCGTTACTTGGAACAGCTCGCTCGTCTAGTGGAGGGATCGGGCCCACTCACGTTGGGGTCCATGGAAGCTTGCCGACTACGGTCTGAACTCCGAAGTGCAATTCCCGAGTTGGTTTCTCTATATGATACCAATCGGGCACTTAACGCTGAGTTATCCGACCGTCGGATCGTTGCCGATACCTTGGAACATGATTCTGCTGATCTGGCTAGCCAGCTGTCGGCTCTTCGGCTAGATCGCGACCGACTTGACCAAGACCTGCAAGACATGACTGATCGTGTTCAGAGTTTGACGATGGAGCGTGATCAGCTATCAGCTGACCTCGCTACTCTGCGCCTCTCCAGGCCTTCGGACACCGTCGCCTCTCTACAGTCGCTGATCGGTTCGCTGACTATTACCATCCGCGATCAAGGTATGTTTATCCCATTCACTTCTTCTGCGATCTGTATATGACTTTCCATGTTTATTTCCAGATGAACGTATCGAGGCAATGAAGGGCTCGATGGTCGAGATGGTGGATCACCTACAACGGCTCGATGATCACCGTCTCGACCGTGATCAGCTGCTTCGCGACAAGATCCGCACTGCCGAGGACGTAGAGCGTCGGGAAGTCGAGGTGCGCTACTCGGATGAGCAGGTCCAGCTCCTGGTAAAGCAACTTTCCGATTCTCGCATCGGCCGCGCCGACATACAGAAAAGGTTGTGCGAGAGTCGGAAGGAAGCTGAAGATTGCCGGCGCGAGCTTAATCTTGCTCGGGTTAAACTTGAAACCCTAGAGCTCGATGATCGCGCCTGGCTCCAGCATAACGCCGACTTGAGGAACGTTGCGGTGCAGACTATGGAGAGGTGGACCAACCCGAACACCGATTCGGAGTCAGTTCGGACGGCTTTACAACGACTTCCTGAGCTGATCAGCTCCTTTACTCCGTCTGGAACACCACCACAGTCTCCCGAGTCTGCCCCGCCATCACCCGCGTCCTCCGTCGCTTCCTTGCCGGCCCATAGTGCTGATCAGCCCGTGATCAGCACTGCAGCGGCTTCTGCGTCTACTCCATCCCGTTTACCAGCGACCTCGAGATCAGCCTCCTCGATCTTGAGTTCTGCGAAGCGCAAACGGACCAGCTCGTCGAAGAAGAAGATGGCTCCCGCCAAGCGCTCTCGTCTTATGGTTGACTCGGACGATGAGTCGACTGATCTGGACGAGAGGACGTTGTCTGTTCTGTCCCGATCGCGCAGTACTGATCGCCGCGCTCCAGTGCCGACCCTTTCAGGCGTAAGTTCGCTGACCCAGGCCGTCGCTTTGCTTGAGTCCGAGGACGAGGACGAAGATGATCTTGAGGAGGAACAACCGGCTCCGGCTGTTCCCAACGTTCCTCCACCGGTCAATAGGGCAGTGATCGCCCGACCACCCAATTTCACGGGCGTCTTCATCCCGGCGAGCCGGTCGTCGATCGAGCAGGACGATTACAGCTATAATCCGAACCAAAGGTTCATGGATTTATACGTCGTCATGCAGGGCAAGCCGACTTCTGCTCACATGGCAACTCGGAAACCTTGGAGTGCTGATCAGGTATGGGATCTGACGCCTCAGGTTCTTGCTGTGAGGCACAAACTCGTCCCTCGCTTGTGGTCCCGCCCGCCAGGATGGATCTTTCCGACAAGATCGTCGGCGCCCAAGGACAAGCAGTGGCAACCGAGTGTGCTGACCAGAGGCGCTATCGAGCTTCTGATCGATTCAGCACCTTGGGATGTCCTCATGACACCTATGCCCGGGCTGGCGTTTCCCAATCGCCCCTGGTTTGTTGATCTGCAGGGACGTTTGGCCCTGTATTACCAGGAACATATTCAAGCGATATGGGAGGCGACCCACCATTTCCCGATCACGGCGACGATGCGCAAGGACGCGTGGATTGAGCATTACCATCATGCTCGCAAGCGTCGACGCACAAAAGCTGGGGCTGCCTGGGCTGCGATCTGCGACCATGTGGTCAATGGGATTCAACGTGGCGAGTGCGATCTGGACGTTTTCTTGTTTCCTGCCGTGCTGCATCTACCTGTTCGTCGGGCGGGATCGCGAGGACTCAAGGCTGACGGCGGGGAGTGGTATCCCGGTTATGGACATCCAACTCCGATCGGCACGTTGCGTGATGCCCTGATCTGGACCGATCAGCAGGAGCCTTGGCGGAACCAGTTCCGATCAAGCCCCATGGATCATCCGGGGTTCGCGGTTTCTCGCCTGCGCACGAAGTATGGCCCGTGATTGTCGTGACAACCAGCTTTCGTTTCGTTTTTTCCATAATCATTAATATATCACGACAGTTCTTGATAATTTTCACGTTCCATATTCACACTTCCCATTCAGGTCCCACTATTGCCTCCATCTTGTATATCGATCGTTCACATGTATGCAAATGTAGTTCTCGTGCATTATATGTATATATATCCATTTACTCCAAACCAGCTCAACCACCCTGATCTCCACTTGCTCGACCATTACATTTGGCTGATCTGTCACAATGTGTCAACCCAGGCTATTGAGACTCCTGGTTGCCCTCTTCGTGGGTTTGCATCACTCCAAATCGATTTCGTCTCACCCGATCACGTTCAAATTCTCTTAGTAGAGCTCCACAGTTCAGATCACGTTCATCTACCCACTCGGGATCGTCATAACCCTTCCACCGAACCAAATAATCACGATGGGTTCGACCAAATCGGGTCCTCTTGCCTGATCGGGTATCCAAAATCTTCTCCACTTCAAATTCATTCTGATCCAACGTTCTTTCCCAACTGTCTTCGGGCAAGAGAGCTTCGTCGAAGTCAAACCTTGGCTGATCATCGGATGACAACCTGGTTTTTGGGCGATCGGGGTATTCCCGGACTAGCTTCAGCTTCGACAAGTGGACAATCGGGAAAACTTCATAATTACCAGCCGTAATTAACCGGGCAGCATGGTCGCCGATCAATTCGGATACACGGAATGGTCCATGCCACAAATGCGCTAACTTCCTGTCGTATCCTTCTTTCACGCGATCCAAGTAAAGCCAGACCCTTGATCCCGGTTCGATATTGTGCGAATCGGCTTGATCATTATTCCGATCAGCTCTCTCTTGGATCGCCCTCCGCAGTCGTTCATTCACTTGCTCCCATGCATGCTGGTAATGGCGCTGGAGTCCCATACGCCTTTGCCGAGCTTTGCGATCTCGACCTCGGGTACATCCGACGGGAATCACCGACTCGATGGTAGATCGGGGGTCCCAAGCATACGCCAAGTAGAACGGAGTATCTCCCCTGATATGATCGAACGAGGAGTTCAACGCAAACACCAGCCTCTCCGCATACTCATCCCAGTCTTGTTGAGCGGAATCCGCGACATACATCTTGATAGCTCTGGTTAGCGTCTGTACCATACGTTCGGCCTTACCGTTCGCCTGCGGGCGGTATGCCATGGTCGCGCTCTGCTTCTGGCAAGCATCTGATTGAATGATCGGAAAACTTCGGCCATGTAACCTGGTTCGCGATCATGCCTGATCACTTCACTGGCTCCAAACCGCCTAAAAACACATTCTTCGTAACTGCAAGCGACTTGTTGGGCTGTTCGGGTAGATCCCGCTTTTGCGATCACCAATCCCGTGAACAGATCAGTCCAGATCAGCAACTCTGTATTGCCCTTGAACGATTTTGGCAGGGACGGTATGTGATCCATCGCTATCACTTGGAAAGGTAGGTCGCCTGGATATTTCCAGGTGATCTTCCCCGGATGTTTGGCATACCTTTTCCAGTTTCGCAATCCGTACATGTCCCGACAAACTTTTGTATACTTCGATATAAGCCTCTCCAATGAAAATGTTTGCGAATCCTGTGATACGTTCGACCTACGCCCTGGTGGCCACCCTCTAAACTGACGTGATAATGGTGTAAGATATCAGCTTGTAAAGTCTCCGGGATCACGAGTCTGGCCGATCGGTCCAAATCCGCATCGGCCTGATCAGCTTGTACATAGTAAAACAATAGATCATTCTCGTCGATCTCGTAGTTAGACGCGATCTTGGCACAATCTTTTGCCTCACTCTGGCTCAGCTTCTCCAGATCACCCTTTAGAAACGCCTTCAAATCAACGATCCATTTTTCCTCGTCTTGTGCCTTGAGAATTCTTCCGATCCGCATCTCCTGTATTATTTCATCTGTTAGGCTTTCTCGAGAGAGTGATCTGTTAGGTGGTGATCTGGTTCGTGACCTCGTCATAATCGAGATCTGGGCTGCTTCCTTTTCATCTTCCACACGAGGAATCAGTTCAGGCAGCTTATTGATCTCCACCAGTTCTTCAGCAATGCTTGATCGGTAACTATTGATCCGGCCTGATCACGCATGGCCATAGTGGCGAGGTGATCTGCACTTTGATTCCAATCACGTTTCACATGTAAGAGATCATGCCTTGGCCATCCACGTAAAGCTTTCATAACACGATGGTTCAGCAACTTCAAATGCGGTGCTTTACAGTCGATCTCTCTAGTGATCTGCCGAATTACCTGGTTTGAATCTCCGCATATGATTACTCTTCCGATCCTTTGCTCTTGCAAGAGATCCAAACCTAGCAACAGACCACGATATTCGGCCTCATTGACCGTGATACCTGGAGTATAATCTGAACCGGCCGATATAACAGTCCATTCAGGCAGTTTCCATAACAACGCACTATACGCCCCCACGCCTTTCTTCACACTCGCTGATCCGTCGAAACTTACAACGATCAGATTTTCCTCCGAGCCGACGATCGGTGGGGGTATAGTTATCGATTCACGTGGTTGCTTCCGGGGAGCCACCTCGATCAAGGCTTCATCGACTTCTGATCGGGGTGTGATGCTGGCTGCCAGTGTTCCAAGAATTTCTCCTTCGCCCTTGGTGCACTTGATGATCTCCAAAGTCCACTGAGATAACACCGCTGCCCATCGCCCCAGTCTCCCGTCTAGACCACTCGCTGACAGTAACCACGCCAAACTAGATCGCCTGGATAATACCTTAATTGATCTAGTTACCAGCATAGAGTAGCAAACATCCAGTACACGTAATAATGCCAGCACCTCCTTATCCACAATACCATAGTTAAATTCGTTCTGTTTTAATGTTCGGCTTGTGAACGTCACGGGAAATAAACTCCGCCATGATCTTGGACCAGTGCGGCTGATATTGCCCATTTACTGGCATATAGGATCAACACGGGGATCTTCTCCGGATCGAAGTGTTTCAGTATCGGCGTCGAGATCATCTTCGCCTTTAACATACTAAAGGCTACCATAGCTCGCTTCATGTGGTCCTCTGACTCTGGATCAGTCCGATCGATCAGCGATCTAGTCTTGAGATCCATTTCAGTAACTTCCACTTCGTGATCAGTCTCAATTGGTGATCCTCCTACCCGATCACGTTCTCGTAGTCCATGATAATCAACTTCCTTCAGTTCATATAGTATAGCGGCGTAAATCTAGAAGTCTTCGATGAATCTGCTATAATAATTCAGAGATCCGAGGAAGGATTGCATGGCCTTCAGTGATCGGGGGAAAGGTAAGTTGCTGAGAGCAGCCAGATCTTTCGGGTTTGCTTCCAATCCTTGGATCGATACGTTATGGCCGAGGTAAGCTACCTTGGGTTGACCCCAGAAGCTCTTGACCACACTGATCGACAAATTCCAGCGCTCGCAGGTGTTCAGGAGTCGTTCGACCTTATCGCATAGCATATCCCAGGATGTTGCTGTGATCAAGATATCATCTATGTATGATCGCCTTCCCAACACTGATCGGCCCTGATCTTGGTCTGGTTCACCTTCCGTAAACACATCATGTAGATCAGTGGCTTCCCGATCAGCACTGATTTGGAAATACCCATAGAGAGCATTGTCGATCAGCCTTTGATAGATCTGGGGGGCATTCTTTAATCCAAACGGCATCCGATTCCATTCAAAAAGTCCGAAAGGTGTAACGAAAGCCGAGATCTCTCGAGCGCGATCAGTCATCGAAACCACCCAGAAAACACTAGCCATATCCAGCGAACAAAACCATAAAACTTTATCCAGATCTTCTAATAAGTCATTGATCAGGGGCATCGGGTAGACCATCAACTTCGTGAGGCGATTCACCATTCTATAGTCGATACACAATCGAATATCAACCCCATTCTTCTTAATCACAATCACAATCGGCGATGCCCACTGAGATGTTGATGGTCGGATGATCTTTGTACTCAGCAAACGCTTGATCAAATCGGATAACTTTTCCCGGTATTGAGGTGCAAAACTTTACGACAACGCTGAGCGATCGGCCTCGCATTTCCCACGTCTATATCACAAACAGCCCCGAACGCGGCTGGGGGTAGGGCGTTACCTTTCCCCATCAGTAAGTGACGCCTCTTCCAGATGATCTTCTTTAGCTGATCGATCTGCTCGGGCGTGTTCACTTCGGGATCACCGACCTGTAGATCTTCCATGGTGACTTCTGGCATATTGGGCGATACTTCCGGTAAAACGGCCATCTGCTTCTCGATACCTTCAATGTACTGATCGCCACCTTCGTGTATACACACTTGCTCGTCCACCTGATCTGCCCTTTTCTGATCGGTGTCATCTTGAGTCGCTCCTTGTACGTCACTCGACTGATGGTCTACTTCGGGTTCACCTTCCTCCGTAATGACTTCGGCTGATTCATCCTCCTTTTCTTTCTCACGATCGTTCTTGAACTCCTCACTGTCATTTCCGCTATCTGGGTCCGTTGTTTTCGGTGAGCCGGGCCTAATTATACTCAATATCTGTGGACCTTCTTTGACCTGGCTTTCCCCTGTCGCTTCGATCGGTGGCCTCCTGATCAGCAGCTTGGTCGGCGTAGAATATTCCGGCTTCTCGACCATAGGTGAGGTATCTTCATCCGCTAAGTCTTCGTCACTGATCAGGTCCGTGGTGGCTTGATAAGCCAGATTCTGCCATTCAATATATCTTCGTGATCCCACTGAAACATATCCGATCTGTCGAGGTACTTTCCCTTCAGGTAACCACATCCCTAAGATCATGTCTTCGTGGATGATCAGCGGCTGATCGGATATATTCGTGACCCTGATGTAGCTTGATCGGCCGATACCTTTAACGAACGTTGGTACCCATCGTTCACCACGGGTTAGCCACAATTTCTGTTGCCGATCACTCGGCCGAATCGTGACATCGACTGATCGGGACACCCCGATGTTCTCATACTGACCCATTTTCAACATCCGTACATGAGTACTGTGGTGTAGTCGCTCTCAGAAAATCTTCCTGAGACGCGAACACCCACGGGGGTCCCAGACGACTGACTACCGGAGGGGTACTCCGGCCACCCGAGTCATGATCCGATCCGGCTTCAGGCCGGCTGGATCGGTCGCTTCCATCCGCTTGATCGCGACTGCTCGAATGTTGCATGTTAAAAGCTCACCTTGTGTACCCGTCAGTACTGGGTAGTTAGCTCTCTTGATGGACCCTAGGGCGAAAAGTGTAAATCCGTCCAATAGGGAGATGAAGTGTAGGACTAGGGGTAGCTCCTGGGCGGAAATCGTCACCGGGGAGCTCGTTGGCTAATATACTTGAACTTTGTATAGTGCCGGCTGGGCCGAGAATAGTCGATCGGCCAGCTAAACCAATAGGACACTTGAAGTTTGTATAGTACCGGCTGGACCGAGAATAATCGAACGGCCAGCTAAACCAATAACAATGAAGGGCGAATCCAAATGTGTATCCACAGAAGGCCAAATGTCACCACTTCCCAATACTTGATACCGTGTTCAAAACACGGGCGACTTGAGGCGAGTATACGAAGTCGCCGCGACTCCCGGTCAGGGGACTTCCGGTGGGTTAACTTAACCTTCCCCGGGCAAACCAATAACAGCAAGAGGGGACCTTGTTAGCCCTCCGCCGTGAACCAATAAAAGCGACTTGCGTCTAAGAAAGCGAAACGTATACTGATTTATCCTATGTCCAATACTCCCTTTGTGTAACCTACCTCAAATAACACGCCTGACCAGTCATGTGCCTTACCCACGCAACCCAACTAACTCCGACTCTGTGTACCAGTACGGCCGGTACACCAACCCCAAATGGTACCAACCCGGCCGGTACACTGAACCCATATGGTACCAGTCCGAATGGCACATTGTACCCGACCGGCTCGGCCGGATAGCCATCCATCCGCGTCCCTCGGCCGCTGACGCTAGCAGTCCCTTGGCAGACCCTCCTACGATCCCGGTGCATACTCTTTCCACTAGAACAATCCTCTTCTTCCGGGCTCCTTCCACTCCATCCTTACGAACAGTCCGCTATCTTGGCCGTCCGCCATCCGCGCCTCGGCCGTCAAACCTCCATAGTCCTGCCGTCTGCTCAGCCCGCTTATCCGACTATCCTCGCCCCTTGTCAGGTCCGCCGACGTGGTTTCCAGCCTGGCACCGTCCGACCGCCTACCAGGGTGCCGGGCAGCCCCAAATACATCTTATTCCTGGCCGGTCTGGGCATCCGGCTTAGGGTAACATTTCGGCCAATCCGGTGCGAGCATCCATCATCATTAGTCCGTTAACTTCTGGAGCACTTCACCACAGTACCATACAAAGATCGTCGGCCCGATAACTGAATCTGCACCTCATCCGGCAGAGTCAGGGTTCCATGCGACAGGTCAAGTCGTATACCGGCTGGTACCATAAAATCCATCCCCAGTATCGCGTCTTGACCGGCTAACCGGCCAACCCAAGCGTTGAAATAGTAGACCAGGGATCCTGCCAAGGTGATCTTAACACGTGATCGTCCTTCCGTCATATATGAACTTTCGCCGATCCCAACACATTCTTGCCTCTGGGTACTGTCTATACGACATCCCACCTTACGAGCAAAGGCGGAGTCGATGATCGAGACTTCCGCCCCAGAGTCAAATAAAATAGTGGCTTTTTCATTGTTGATCTTTCCATTAGCTTTAGCCTGTTTAAACCACTTGTCGGGAGAGTGATACTTCCAGTATCCTCGGGATTCACCGGGCAGTAGGTCCAACTCCATGATCACGTCCGATCGGGAATATTCATCCACTCTGAGACTGTAGATCGGACACCGATCGATGCAATTTGAATTAGAACATGTATTGTCGGTTATGTTCTTTTCCTCAAACTTATCTCCGCTACCGACATATGCATAAATGCAGAACATAGATCGCTCGGCTCGAACCAGATTCAAACCTGGCGAGCGATCTAGTTTAACATCTTCTCAACATCTGGTGGAAGCATACCAGCATGTTTAGTCGGCACATACCACTTGCGCATCAGATTAAAAAAATCTTCAATAGGGCAGGCGCCGGCGTCATGAAGCTTCCCACAGGTCTTGCACACGAAAAAACAATGATCAGAAGGGTGACCTTTACGATCACATTTTCCACACGTAATTCTTTTCCAACAATCACGATCTCCATGTTTGGTCGACCCACAATGCACACATTTCTTACGAGATCGGTCCTGATCAGGTTGAATACCACCAGGTTTCCGTCCATCCATGCCATTAGCCGATGATCTCGGGCGATACACTGGCTCCGTCGTAAAGATATGACGATACTGTTCCTCGTCCGAGCTCAGACTTGATTGACCACTTTCCTCTTCAGATCCTGAACTGTCTGATTCCTTCGTGATCATTCGAATTGCTCTGGCTGGTCGTGCTGCCGGTATCTTGCCCTGATCAGGGTGTGGCTTTGACCGGTACCGGTTCGATCCTACCTCGACCTTGGGCTGTCGACTTTTGGCCCGCTGCAGCGTCCTCAGAGTCAGTTCCAGTTGTTCTGAGTCCTTTATACGGAGCAGGGTCAGCTGATCAGCCAGATCGCGATTATCCAGAGTACCAATGAAGTGTTCGACATGCTCGCGGGCTATATCCGGGTGTCGTGGGTCCTTGATCGGCATTTTCGCGCGTAGACCAGCAACATTCAACCGATGTAAGTACTCGATCGGCGTCTCGTCGGATCTTTTCTTCGTTGGGTGTACTGTCTAGCGACAGACACCCCCGAGTTGCAATACTGTTCTTCAAACTCTTCACACAAACGAGGCCACTTCAAACGCACTTCTCGACTCAGCTGTTTAAGCCAGTTCTTGGCCGGACCCTTCATTAGATCAGCGAAGATCAGGCATCTCTCACCTTCCGGTGTCTTGTCCCTCAGAAAAGCTGATTTAGTCCGACTTAACCAAGCTCTGGCTTGATCGTCGTCCATATCCATGCCGGTGAAATCTTTCAATTCCGAGATCGCAGACATTTGCACTCGGGTGATCGTTCCGGATTCACTGTCAAATGCCTGCGCGGAGGCCATATTCGCCCTACGAGGCATCTCAATGTCCAGATCATCCGGATCGAAATGCTGACTGATCTCACCTTCTGACTCCATGTCCACATCACTCCGTGGGGGTGATCTGTGAAATCGATCTTGGTGATCGGACTGGCATATCGATCGAACAATTCCGGCTGATCGGACTGATTCCATATCCACGTCCACGGGTCTCTTGACCGGTTTCTCAGCGGATTGATTCATGTTCGATGCTGATCGCCATGGTTGTCCTTGCCCAGGTGTGTACTGAGGTAATCCATATTGTTCACTCGCAAATCGGTTCATCATAGTCGCGAACATGGTTTTCAATTGCTCTGGGACCTCCGGCATGTTGGTATGACCAGTGCTGGGAGTCGGATTGTTCTGTGGCACTTCATGAGCATCTTCAAACTATCGTCCGATCTGACTCGACCAGGTTCAGGTTTCCTCTTCCTGTTCTGCGACTCGATCTTGGGGTCGATCTGCTTGATCCCTTTCGGGCCCAACGTCATACGTGTGATCCCAACCGAGGAGTCGGTGGAGGCCGCTCCAGATTGTGATGACGATTGATATATCGACTCAATATCCATAGGATACTCAACCAACTGTGATCGGTGCGAAGGATCCGCGATCGGCGACTGAACCACTGGGTTCGCCCCTAGTAACGAGGCAAGGTGATCATACAGAGTTGTCATAGCTTCTCTGATCGTCTCTTGATCCAGATCGAAAAGCAAATTCGCGTCGAAGGCACCAGTAGTGAAGCCAACCTCGTCGATCTGCGCCAAGAGGTTCCTGATCAGATCAAGTTGACTGCCTGTGATCACCGGCCGGGTCGCTCGACCTTCAAGCTTCCCGATGATCTTAGGTTTAATGATCTTCATCACTCGGTTGGTAGCCAGGAACTTGTGAAACTCTCGAAGATAGAACAGTCGTTCCACATCTTGGACAGTGGTCTTCTCGGCTGGTTCGATCTTCTCTTCGTCTTCCTCGAAGATCTTCGGTTTAGGTTTCACATATTTTTTAGGTGGATCGCAATGATCCGCCCCCATGTTTTTTCTGTCTTTTTCCATTTTCTTCTTATGCATAGGATCAAGGTTAACACCTCGATCCTTTCCTGGGTTATAGTCAACTTTACTATAACCCAGATCGGCCCCGATCGGGGCCATGTGGGGAGTTGTTTCATCTTTAATTTCGACCTGGCACTCCACCAGACCAGGTCGATCATCGCTTCCTTTAGATATGGACAGCATCGGAGGCGATACGCCTTCCTCCAATACACCCGAAAAAGTTTCCTCCACTTTGATTTTCACATCTTTTTCATCATCAAAGGAATCACGGTGATATCCTGAGTCACCAAGTGATCCGGGCACGCGCACCATTGTGGTGGAGCCGATTTCCAAATCCATGACAGAAGTCTTGGGTGGAATCCGGATACCCACTGGCCCGGACGACCAACTATCGGAGGGGGTACTCCGTCGATCCTGATCAGCATCAGAATCAGATGAATCACCATTGTGGTGACTGATCTGATCCTCCCGGTCATCTGGCCGGTCTTCATGCGCGTCAGGATCTATGTTTATCTTCATCTCACCTTGTGTACCCGTTGATCGGGGTGGTTACACTCACTTAGGTGGACTCGGTGACGAAAACGATGATCTTGATCAGGTCGGAGGGGATGACCTTCTCGAGACGGGGGGTGTCCTCGGGTGGAAATCTTCACCGGAGAACGGGTTGGGGTCGATACTTAATCAGTATCTAGGCACTGATCAGGAAAGTTCGTCTGATCAGGCCAGCCAATGAGAGAGAGATAATACGAAACCAAGAAAACGCGATCAAACCACGATCTTCCACAGTAATCCACAAACGTTATCTCCACAAAACCTTTTCCAATATTATTGACGTGTTCCAAACACGTGTGCGTTGAGGGTGAGGTTCGATCACCTAAAACAAACCCGTCGGGGGTCTTCCGGTAAGCCAAAATGCGTCTAAGCGCGTCTTAACCGGGAATTAGTTGAGCAAGAGGGGACTAATCAACCCTGTGCTCCCAATGACCGCAACACGTGGCGGAGCGACTCTTTGCTTTAGGGGGAAAATCAAAACCTGTTATTATATATGCAATGTCCTATACCTGTGTACCGTACATCAACTCATGCCTGACTTATACTTCGAACCTATTTACTTCGTCGCACGGTTGCGTAGCACCACCTTGCCCATCCTGGCTGCACCTTCAAGCTGATCTGTACCACTTCTGCCCTGATCACGACCCGACTCTTAGAAAGATCTTCGACCCATCCCGATCTTCGACAAACAACCTTGAAACCACTTGAGATCTGCTCTTCAGCACTTGTCCACTTCGTATCCAGCCCGACCAAACCGAGACCTTACTTTCCCTTGCATCTGAACGCTGATCAGAGGCTGATCAGCCCTGATCACGATCGGCATAGTGATCAACCGAGTGATCAGGTGGTGATCGGGCCGATCAGCCCTTGATCACCTCGGGAACGCTCTGGGTCATCATCATCACGACTCAATTCATCTTCTAAGCCATACTTCCGACCTTTATACCCCGTCAGGACAACCATATAACACCGATCTCGGCTGATCAGGCCTGATCAGGCCTTGCCACGTCATCTTCGGACAAACCATAGGTTATCATCACTCACACAACCTGTCACTCCACATGCCCGACTTCATTCCACCTCTAATCTTCATTGCTCGGGCATAATAAGCTGATCAGGCCGTAACTTCGTGTCATGATCAACTTCAACCACTATACCATTCATAGATCGGCTGGACGGCCGCCCTTGACACGTCATGTCAACAGTTGCTCACTACATCTTACATCCACGGGAACTCCACTTAGTCATTGTGACAACGATCTTGACCGTGATCTCCATCGTTCCATCGGTGTCTGGGACTGGGCGTAATGACAGTGCTTGGCTGATTCTTCACTTCGTGAATACCCGTTGTCCGCCACCTCTTCCTCTTAACTGTGATCAGCCTTTTCCCACCCATCAACCGTCATACGTTGATGGGTGTTCTATCGTCACCAATCAACGGCCATGTGTGGTCCACTTCAGTCTCAATATTTTCCGATCACTTTACCACAGTCTTGTAGCCAAGCCTTAAAGACGCGTTGGTCCATCTACCCCTTTGGTCCGCTACGATACGTCACGCCACCCACATCATCTTGGAGACCTCTAATAGGGTAGCTACAATTTCCGTTTTGAAATATAATCATAGCTGTTTCGATCCGAGTACTGGCACCACCTCGTATCTTAATCACTAGCGTCATTCCTTCTCCACCGCTAACAACATCGTGATATCGAATCACTTTGTCTCCACGAAAGCCAAGCGTCTTCTTGTCGTCCGTGTTGATAACTAAATGCGCTTCGTCCATGTTGTACACAGCATCCTCGTGAATTACCCCGCTTTCAAAGTCTTGCTTCAATCTTCCCAAATGCGCTGCGACGTTGCGCTCAATTTCCTCTTTTTTCTCCGGGCTACACTGGAGCTTTCCACACTGTGTACGCGATACTATGTCAAAGCAGCCACAAAAGTGCTGGATCCACTTTGAGGTCAGCCGGTCCTTAAGTTGCACGCCTTTTTCATCTTTTGTAGTCGCCGTAAATTCACTCTCCGAACTCGCCAGAATGTAACTGGCGATCTGCAAAAGTAGTCCTTGCGATATCTTGATTCCTGTCTTGCGCAGTAGGCAAAATTCACCAAGCAATTGGCTGTAAAGCCATTCGACCCATGGGGCTCTCTTTCTACCTCTTCCCACCGCCATCTTTAAACGCATCCTCTTCTTTACTCCACACGGCACAGTAACCACTGACCTTTTTCTCTTTTGTAAGTGCCGAGTCCGCTCTTTCCACCAACGACTTGCCTTTATTGGTTAGCCTTCTGGTTACCGGTGAATATGGCCGGAAACTCCGCGACAGCCTTGGAAGAAAGGCACTTTTCCCCAACATCGTGAAGAATTTGCATGAACTTGACAACACGTGTTATATCGGTCAGGAATGTCACCTTTTGCCGCGAACGTATTGAAGCTTGGTCAGTCAGGGTTATCTCAGTTGTACTATCACTGCTACTGCAACCCGACCTGCTATCTTCACCTGAAAAGACAACATCATCTGTAGAACGTGCTGGAGTAAGCAGCTTCGTTTGCTTGAGCGCCTTGGGGGTGTTGTTGGGTGGTCTGAATGACGAGCTCCCAATGTTTTTTTAGGACACTTCACGCAGCGTACGTACCCTCCTTGTTTCTCATCGATTGACAGACCACAAAAGGGGTGATTTTTGTTGCCACTTAAGTCGCAAGTATGTGAAACAAAGGATGAATCCTCGCCGCAGCCACTGCACTTGCTCATTGTATTCAGATATGTGGGGTTTTCGTGATAAATTGTACACTGCCTTAACTCAGTGCAACTGCTCGTCTGACATGCAAAACCCACGCTATTTGGGTTTGTGCACAACACGATTAGTGTGGCCTATACTAATTTCGCAGCGACATTATTAGTGTGGGTGCATAATTACCGAAGCCCACACTAATTTCGATTTTCCATGCAAAATTTTGAGTGCGAAATTAGTGTGGCCCACACTAATGACATAGTGCAAATGAGAATCAATCCAGTGCCGAGGTCGTCGAGGTAGTCGAGCGTGACCGAGAACAAACGGCAATCGGGCACAAGGAGGTTCAATCTCAGGGCCCAGCACGAACATCCAAACCATTACCGGGCCGGATTACGGTTAAAACATAAAAGAAGAAGGGACCGAATGCCCAATCCAGTGGGAATGGGAGTAGAGAGGGCCAACCACAGAAGGCATACGTGTCAAGTCTTCAAGCTGATCTCCATCGGTTGAAAGGGAATGCTGCTCAGGCAGGCTAGGTTGACGTGACTGGGACAAAGCGAGTAAAACAGAAGGAGACAAGAGTGGCATTACTGGCAGCAAACCAAAAGTGGTAATACGAAGATTCGTCTCTAAGAATAGAGGCAAGAAACACCAGGAAAAACAAGGCAAACAAGAAAAACACCGTAAACAAGAAGCGATTTTTCAGATGAAAAATGGTGCATTACTAATGATGGAAGGTAAATTAAAAGACTCTATACATCAAATTTTGGACCAAGTGCGGCAAGACCAGGGTTTGATTGATCTTTCGGTACATGATGTGGACCTGGGGCCAAGCGATTTTTACTTTGGCTCGATTCATGAAATAACTGCTTTCCTCTCACTGAAAGCGGTTCAAAACGCCGACCACCGGCAACTGTCAGGTTTACGCGGTGTGCCAAGCGTTGACATCGCCTGCCTTACAAGGGGATAATACTCGCATCTTGGAAGCTTTGGCTGGACAAATTAAAGAAGGGTGCTTGGTACGGGCTCTGATGGATTTCGAAATTAAATTCCCGGCCGGCATCAGGAAACAGGCTTTGCTTGGTTTAGGACGAGGTTGCCCAACAATATCGTCAAAAGAATCTATGATTGCTTTTCATGCGTATTTACGTGATTTCGCCCAGAGCAGTCTCAAGCTGGAGGACAACATTCCGGCATCAGCGTGGGGGAGCAATGACACGCTCTCCACCATCAGCACACTCTAACAACGGGGATATATATGTAATCAGTCAAGAAAACGGGGACACTAAACCGGGCGTTTTATTTAGTACTCCTGAAACACGAAGTGCTCAAGCGAAGCGATACCAGATGAGTGGGGAGTGCCCATCACGGTTTAAGCTTTCTGTGAAAACCTTCGCGACCAGGCGTGTAATGGGGTACCATTACATAAGTGATATTTGAATAGAAATATCACAGTTCAATTTCAGTTTCTAATACATGAAATTGAACATTGGATTATAAGTTGTCATAATCCACCTTTGAGAACAGATTCTGATATAATTGAATCTGACAAGTCATCTAATGATAAAAAATATCATTAGATCAGTTTTATACTACATGTTACTATGATTAGTCTAGGTCTAATTATACTAGTTAGCTCTTAACCACTCATAAATATATTCACTCTTAAACTTACCTTCTAGCACTCACGTCCCTAAGTATATATATATATATCATTATATATATACTAAACCG
>MIQA02023520.1:0-23141 GCA_001887855.2 Sclerospora graminicola
TCAGCCGAACTAGAACTGGGAGGTGAGTCGGTGATCGGGCGGGCGGCTAAAAATAACGAAGAAGGAAGAGAAGATCGGCTTGCGTCGGCCATGGTGATCGCCAGAGAGGAAGTTTAAAAGTGAGTGAGTCGAACTGCAGTCGTTGTGCGGCTGCAGTTTGTCTCAGGGGCGGCTGTGGTAAAGCGATCGGAAAATATTGGGACTGAAGTGGACCACACATGGCCGTTGATTGGTGACGATAGAACACCCATCAACATATGACGGTTGATGGGTGGGAAAGGTTGATCACAGTTAAGAGGAAAAGTGGCGGACAACGGATATTCACGATGTGAAGAAATCAGCCAAGTACTGTCGTTAAGCCCAGTCCCAGACACTGATGGAACGATGGAGATCACGATCACGATCGGTGTTACAGTTACTAAGTGGAGTTCCCGTGGATGTAATGTGAGAAGAGTAACTGTTGACATGACGCGTCAAGGGCAGGTGACCAGCCGATCTCTGAATGGTATAGTGGTTGAAGTTGATCATGACACGAAGTTACGGCCTGATCAGCCTATTATGCCCGAGCAATGAAGATCAGATGTGGAATGAAGTCGGGCATGTGGAGTGACAGGTTATGTGAGTGATGAAAACCCATAGTTGGTCCGAAGATGACGTGGCAAGGTCTGATCAGGCCTGATCAGCCGAGATCGGTGTTATATGGTTGTCCTGACGGGGTATAAAGGTCGGAAGTATGGCTTAGAAGATGAATTAAGTCGCGATGATGATGACCCAGAGCGTTCCCGAGGTGATCAAGGGCTGATCACCCTGATCACCACCTGATCACTCGGTTGATCACTATGCCGATCGTGATCAGGGCTGATCAGCCTCTGATCAGCGTTCAGATGCAAGGGCAAGTAAGTTCTCGGTTTGGTCGGACTATATATGAAGTGGACAAGTGCTGAAGAGCAGGTCTCAAGTGGTTTAAAGGTCGTTTGTTGAAGATCAGGATGGGTTGAAGATCTTTTGAAGAGTCGGGCCGTGATCAGGGCAGAAGCGGTACAGATCAGCTTGAAGGTGCAGCCAGGATGGGCAAGAGGGTGTTACGCAACCGTGCGACGAAGTAAATAGGTTCGAAGTAAAGATCAGGCATGAGTTGATGTATGGTACACAGGTATAGGACATTGCATATACAATAACAGGTTTAGAGTTCCCCCCTAAAGCAAAGAGTCGCTCCGCCACGTGTGCGGTCATTGGGAGCACAGGGTTGATTAGTCCCCTCTTGCTCAACTAATTCCCGGTTAAGACGCGCTTAGACGCATTTTGGCTTACCGGAAGGCCCCCGACGGGTTTGTTTTAGGTGATCGAACCTCACCTTCAACGCGCACGTGTTTGGAACACATTCATAATATTGGTAAATGTTTTGTGGAGATAACGTTTGTGGATTACTGTGGAAGATCGTGGATTGATCGCGTTTTCTTGGTTTCGTTATATCTCTCTCTCATTGGCTGGCCTGATCAGACGAACTTTCCTGATCAGTGCCTAGATACTGAATAAGTGTCGACCCCAACCCGTTCTCCGGTGAAGATTTCCACCCGAGGACACCCCCCGTCTCGAGAAAGTCAAACCCTCCGACCTGATCAAGATCATCCTTTTCGTCACCGAGTCCACCTAAGTGAGTGTAATCAGCCCCGATCAACGGGTACACAAGGTGAGATGAAGTTAAACATAGATCCTGACGAGCATGAAGACCGGCCAGATGACCGGGAGGATCAGATCAGTCACCACAGTGGTGATTCATCTGATTCCGATGCTGATCACGATCGACGGAGTACCCCCTCCGATAGTTGGTCGTCCGGGCCAGTGGGTATCCTGATTCCACCCAAGACTTCGGTCATGGATTTGGAAATCGGCTCCACCACATTAACCTGTCGATCGACTGCGGCGGTCTCAGAGGAGCTGATTACCCTGTGAGTAATCCGGCTGTATCTAATGATACAACCGCAGAGTCAGACAGTCTGGTGGGTAGCGATGGCACCACCAGGTCTGATCCGACTAGATCAGCGGATGGTACACCCGCTGAACAAAGTCCAGAGAGACTTGCACACGCAACGGAAGAGTCGTTGCGTGTCACTAACGTGTGCAACATGGGTGACATACACCCCCGTGTTGAATTAACCACGACCTACGACGGTCGTGGTGTGGAGAATTTATCCACGGTGGGAAACGCCCACCTTGAGAACGAAGGTACCGACACGGACGGAAGTGATTCCCGTGTCGAAGACAAAGAACTCACGACTGAGAACACTCATGAGTATGAAAACCCATGGTTGAGAGTGGAACCATGTTGATGACGCCTTGCGCACGAGTGATAACGATCACCGTGTCGCAGAACAGGCAACAGATCAGACGAGTGCGTCTGATCTTGCGGCCGTGTCCGTCGAGACGATAAATGTATTGACGCTGACAGAGAATGGATTAGCCACCCAGTTTCTAGCACTTGACAGCCCTCCGAACATAGGCTAGGAGGGAATGGCTTTTCCAGCCTTGAGCTGGAAGAAGTTCGTAAAGAACTTGCGCGATGATCAGATCGATCCGTTCTGTGTCATCGTCGCAACAGACGATGTTGTGGATATTTGTGAGCGTATATCCACATTGCAGGCAAGAGACATTGGGAACGAACCCGTTCCCAATGAAAAGGCCAAAATTCAGCGCTTTGAAGCGCAGAGCTGGGAGTCGCTTAAAGCGACTTCTTTATACCACGAGTACTTTGGGAATACGCTGACGTATAACCAGAAGAAGTACCTTGTGAGCTCCCTTAACATAAGGGAACTGGGCACCAAGTACTGTGTCACGCGGCAATGGCCATTGCCGCGTTACCAAGTTAAAGTGATCGACGAGTTCTTTGAAACTCTTCGTAAGGCGGGATATGTGCGGGAGTCTACCTCACCGCACTCCAGTCCCACCTTTTGTGTAAAAAAATCCACCGGAGGGTGGAGAATCGTCCATGCCTTTAACAAGCTGAGCGCAGCCACGGTACCGGCACAGACGCCCATACCACGGAAGGATGTCATCATTGATGGAAGAGTGGGAGCACCGTCTTCGGTGCTCTCGATTTAAGGGATGGTTTCTACCAAATTCTTATGCGTGAGATGGATATCCCTCTCACGGCAGTAAGCACTTCAAGCGGTATGCTTTGGGAGTAGTTTGTAATGCCATGGGGCTTCGAAATAACCCTGCTACATTCAATAGATGCGCCACGCATCTATTGCGCCCGGTGCGAGAATATGCACCAAGCTACTTCGACGACCTGTTCATCCACAGGAACTGAACACAATAAAAGTAATACAGATGTTCATAAGGAATATCTACGACGGGTGTTAGGGCTTATGCGTAGGCATACGCTGTATTCTAATCTAAAGGAATGCACCTTCGGTGCTCCTGAGATATCCTTTCTTGGCTGCTTTGAGGGCAAGAAAAGGGTTCGCTTTGATCCAGAAACGATCAGGGTGAATGCTGAATGGCCTACGCCAAACAATGTCGAGGAACTTCGAAAGTTCCTTGGGCTGGCAACATATTTGCACGAGTATTCGTGCAATTATGCAGCCCGTATTCAACCTCTTTTTCAGTTACTGAAGGATGATGTTGATTGGCACTGGGATACCCAGTGCCATTACGCTTTTAATGCAGTCAAGCGAAGCTTGACTGAAGCGCTTGTCTTAGCTATAGCCGATAACGGGCGACCGTTTAACGTCGTTTGCGACGCGAGCGATTTCGCAACCGGCTGTGCTTTGATGCAGCGCGATCACGATGATCGTGATCGTGTGATATATTATCAATCGCGTCAGTTGGTCCCAGGCAAGCGCAACTATCCAGTCCATGACAAGGAACTCCTTGCCATGAAGTATGCACTGGCAAAGTTTCGGATCAATCTATTAGGAGATAAACCGTTTGTGGTTTACACGGACCATGAATCGTTACGCACGGCCGTGAATTCACCATATATTTCTCAAAGAATGGCACAATGCTGTCATTCTTTGCCGAGTACAATTTTACGGTTGAATACAAACCCGGAAAGTTGAACGTGATAGCGGATGTGCTATCACGACGTCCAGATTACGAGACGAAACCGTCTGTAACGGAGGCAATCAATGCAAACGCAATACGTTGCACTGCTTTGCCATCGTGCCCTGTGCGACAGGTACGACGAGCGTACAAAGCAGACGAGGAAACCCGTCTGTTGATTGATACTTAAGTAATCAATCTGATCGGAAGTGCGAGGTACTCCCAGAGTTTATTCGCGCTTGCGTGCATTGTTACCGATTGCACGATGGTCCGTTGCTTTACAGCACAGACCGACAAGATGTTAGTCGCATCGTCGTTCCAAACGACGATGATCTCAAACATAAATTACTGTTTGAGTATCATGATGCGCCGATTTCGGGGCATCAAGATCGGGAGAAGTCATATTCTTCTCTCGTACGGGATTTCTACTGGCGTAACCCGTAAAATGGATACGCAAGTATGTTCGCGCTTGCGAGATTTTCCAGCGCGTAAACCTGCGCAGAGTGCGCAAGTTTCCCTCCAATCTCTGCCAATACCAACAGAGTGTTGGAAGTCCATTTCAATGGACTTTGTTTTCGGTCTTCCTCCCGACAATAGTCGGAAGAGGTGGAATCGTAGTCTTTGTAGACCAAGATGGTTCATCTTGATGCTGTGTCAGCGAATGTTACTGCCGCGCAAACAGCGCGGATATTCGTTGCCACGGTATTCCGTTTGCACGGAATGCCGGAGAACATAGTTTCGGATCGAGACCCAAGATTTACAGGACGTTACTGGCAAGAAACGTTTTCTTTATTGGAAACGCACCTGAAAATGTCAACTGCGGATCATCCGGAAACGGATGGGCAACCGAGTTCTAGGAGACATGCTGCGTTCATACGCGCATGTCTTCGAACAGTGGAGTGACTAGTTGCCACTCACTGAGTTTGCAATTAAATACTTGGTTCATGCTTCCACAACGCATACACCGTTCTACGTGAATGCCTTGGGGCATATACGATCCCCAGCTTTACTTGGCGGTACGCCAAATCTAAGGTGGAGGAGGGCCCGCTCAAATTCTGAGCGAGTCAATGCGCAAGTTGTAACCGCAACTTGTGAAGAGATCAACGAGTCTTCTACTGTTGACTCAGTAGAAATCCAAGCAGCTTCAGTTGATACTGAAGCTTCCTACGAAGAATATGTGTCTGCAGCAATGGCTACAGACAACGAAGACAATCCACCTACTGCTAATAAAGCAGTAGATGAATTTGTATTACAGCGTCAAGCTGTAATACGCTATGTGAAAGATGAACTTGCACCTGCTTGTCAAAAGCAGAAGCAACATGCAAATAAGAAGGGAAGGAAAAACACAAATTTCTTTCAAAAAGGTGAATAAGGTTTGTTATAAACACCTAACTTGTCTACATATGCAATTAGCAACTTCCCTACACGGAAGTTGCTCCCTAAATTCATTGGGCCCTTTAGGCCATGGTCCAAAACTTTTTATTCTCATTCTCAAATCTGATATGTTCCACTCCAAATAAAGGACACTTTTGGACCACGAAACCATTTTCATTCTATGCGACAGTCATGCGTTTGTCATTTTGAAAAATGGTCGGTCCCACGCTAGAGGGTGCCGCTGGCGCTGCTTACGCCGTTGGTCATGCCGAGGCAGGTGCTACTGTAGGAGACGCCACGCCGTGCCGTTCTCTACAGTGGACTGATGAGATGGTTACCGCTTTGCTGAGAATTCGTTTCGAAGAAGCTAGCGGGGGCGAAATTTCGTGGCGAATTTGAAGAACAACTGAAAGCCGTGCTCAAGGACGTGGATGAGAGTTACGGCAAGAATTTTTTATTTATTGACGAGCTGCATACGTTAGTGGGAGCAGAAGGTAACGAAGGATCGATCCTCTGTTCTTACGCCTATAGTAAACTCAAGTGAAAATTATTTTAAGATTTTTACCACACTTAATATCTATGGCTTTTAGGTCATAGGAATGCTGGCATAAGCCCTCTTAATGCAGTTAAAATCCAAGCATAAAGCACTTTAACGTATGAAAAATGACCAGTTACTTAGAGAAACAACGAGACGCTTGCTCGCTACATAGGCTACACTACCTCTTCCTTCCGTCTCTGTATCTTCTTCCGTCCTCTTGGGCTGGTCATTCTCTCACCTTCGTCGCCCATTTCTTTTCACTCGACTCGAGAGTCACCTAAGAAGTCGTTGTGGGTTATAAGTCTGCTCCTGGTGCTGTACCTTGGGCAATCTGAAGGTTGCCCTGGTAGTAAATTTGCCACAGCTGCACGCAAACCACAATGTAGATCACTAGTAACGACTCAAACACGTTTGCAGTAAAGGTAGCAGCCGTGTGGTCCCAGCCACAGTATTCCGTAATGCTCATCTTGACCATGGGATAAAATTGGCTCATGACAAAGAAGCCAAAGAACATGGCCGAGACGTAATTCCACGGGTTTGTCGCGTTTTCATACTCAAAAAAGCGAAACAAAGCTACGAATTGGCTGAACAAGAGGGTGAAAAAGAAGAGCACGTTGGGAATTTCAGTCCACGACGTCTTTTGCCCAGCACCCGTGTTTGCCCACGACTTATCTTTTCCAGTCACACGCGCTTGAACGGCTTCAAAAATGGACATCATCGTAATGAACGAGAACGAAAACCACGTCTGTTGGGCACGCCAGACGTCATTATTGTCAACAGCTCAATTCGCCAGTAGATTCAGCACCCACCGAGAGAATGTCACGGGCAAGAAAGAGTAGAGGAATTTCGTTCCACGAGCATAAATTGGAGCGTCACCCGTGCATAGGTAATAAACGGCAATCGAACCGAAAGGGTACAGCACGGAATCGTAAAAGAACATTTTACGAGAAAATGCAAGGGATGGCTTTGGATCCGGGGCAGGGACACGCGGAGGACGCCAGTCGGGTCAACTTCACTCTCATTTTTCATCAATAAAATCTGCACAGCACCCTTTGCCCAACGCTTCTTTTGACCCATTGCAGCAGCTACAGTCTCGGGCACGCCCTCTTCACAAAGACGAATACGATCCTTGGCATCACCTTCAAAGTCCTTTCGAAAGTAGACAGAGTCCCGTCCTGATGTATGGAGCACATTTCCAGTGTACGCATCTTCAGTCTGAGTACCATATTAAATGCCACCAATCGAATCAAATGCCCTAGACGCAACACCGCGTTTGCCCCGGCAAAAGCAGCTGAATCGGATCCATCGCGACCACACTGGGCAGCATCAACATTCTTGTGTCCACAGGGATCGCCCATAATCGTCAGCTGCGGTGTATATTCAAAGTACTGTTGTGGCTGCACGTACGACACTTGATTCCATGAAATGTCATCACTATACTGACGTCCTCCGCCATCAACGGCCTCACCTTCTGGAAAGAAAGAAGGGCAGGACCGCAAGCAAGAATGCGGCTTCGTATCATTATCAAGAATCAACAAATACTTGCCATCGGCCCCTCGTTAAACACGGCATTGTTAACGCGCCAAAAATAAATGTTGAGAATCGTTTTTCGTTTGAGAATCGCCCGGCAAGTCATTCTCATCTGAGAATGGATTTGGAGGGCTAGGGTAAATTTTCACCAATGAGCGTTAGCTTTTTTGAGAATGAGTATGGTTTTTTGCGTTTTGGACCAGGGCCTTTAGGTCCAAAGTGTAAAGGGGAATGCCTATACAGTATACATTCCCGCGGCCATGCGCCTTCACCCAACGTTTTACGTTGGGAGGCTCAAGCCGTTCCTTTTCTCTACGTCTTCTGACGAAACGCATCCCCACGGCGAATGTCGTACTTCTTCAAGTCTCCCAAAAGAGACTTGTAATCGGTTTCCGGGGGATGTCTGGATAGTCTGAACCTCTGACTTCAAGCGTTTAATCTCGACAAGCAGAAGATCATTCTTCTGCTAAAGGGAAACGTGAGCGCCCAAAATGTCGTGGATCCCTTCACGAAGGGAACGATTGTTTTTACAGAATGAGATATATCACCGCTCAACCCAGAGCAAGCCCTCTAGAGCTTGCGGAGCTGTAAACCATGCTCCGCAACATTGACGGCGAGGGAACTACCAGCCCCCCCTGATTGATAATCAGGGGAATAAGCGCTATATTCTCGAGCGCTAGATTGCGAAGCACTCGGTTAATTATAAGAAGGGGCACCGTACCGAGTACTTGGTACGCTAGTTGGGATATTCCCAAGGGTTTGACACTTGGGAGCCAATCGAGGTCCTGAGGGCAAACGCCCCTGACCTCCTGAAGGAGTTTAAGAAGGATACTTCTCCTGAAACTCGACAGAAGCATCACCACTAGGTGTTGATGAGTGGAAAGTATCAGCACCAGGTGCTGATACATTAAAGGGATCGATCAGACCCTTAATCATAGAGGGTACTGTATAACTTCGGTACCCTCGCAGCTCCTTTTCGTTCCGAAGAGGAGCTCCCCTTGGACAACAAGGGCAATTCATATGAGAAGGGACACCGCAAGGAATCCCTTCTTTGATACAGGTATAATAGATAAATTTTATTTTCCCTGTGCGGGAGTGCTTTAGAAAGCGCCATTTTTTCTCCTTCTTTGATGCAGATATAAAAGATAAATTCCATTTTTCCTGTGCGTGAGTGCTATAAAAAGCACTCGCAATTTACGTGAACCCGCTTCACGTAATCATCGGGACTTTTGTTGTAGTTCACAACAAAGGCATTCCAACTTCGGGTCAGGGCGTCTTTATCGTCCCTGTTCTTCCGAGCACCTTTTCGGTTCGTATAATAACGAGCCTGAAAGAAAAGGCCGATGAAGTCCCGACGTCTATCGTCGGTACTCCTATCGAAGTGGCGGTTGCGAATGTCGTCGCAATCATCTAACGCGTTGATGTCAAACAACGGGTATAGGACCCGATACTTGGCTTCCTTGGCCGTGATACCAGGTGTATAAATATATGGCAGCAGATGGACAATTCAGGAAATTTTCCAAGATAGCACGGTACGCCCGATATCGTTGTCAATCCATCAAAAATTAGGACGAGCAAGTCCTCATTCAGGTCTACGACCGGCGGAGGGAGTGCGATCGTCTCTCTAGGTTGCTTCCTAGAAGCTATGCTGATCAAATCTTCATCGACTTCCCTCGCCCCGCAGCCTTATGCTGGCCGCCAGGATACCAACAATTTCTTCCTTGTCCCTGGTATATTTGATAACCTTCAATGTCCCCTGCGACAACACCGCCGACCATCGCCCCAGTCTACCATCGATTCGGGCGATGATAACAACCATGCCAACGTGAACCGTCTTGAAAGTACCTCAATCGATCTGGTCACCAGCATAGTATAGCAGACATCCAATATACGTATTAATGCCAATACTTCTTTTTCGACAATGCCATAGTTAACTTCGTTCGGCTTCAATGTCCAACTTGTGAACATATATGGGCAGTATACCGCATCATGGTCCTGGGCCAGGCAACAGAGATTGCCCATTTGTTCGCGTATAGAATCACGACCGGGATTTTTCAGGGTGACATGTTTCAGAACCGGGGTCGTACCCATCTTTTCCTTCAGCATACTAGACGCAACCATGACACGTTTGTTATGGATTTCCGATCGGGAGGAAGGACTCGGTCGACTGGTCGGTCTTGACCGGTAATATGATGAGGTACTCTTGCATTAGTGATATTTAAGTGTAAAAATCACAGTTCAATTTCAGACGCATTGCCTGAAATGCGTATATCGGATTATAAGTTTTTATAATCCAAAAGGAAATCCGATTCGGATGGGTAATACCAAATCCATGAGAGGATCTTACAAAAAGAGTATTATTAGATCAGACTTCTTTTACATGTTTGCATGATTAGTTTAGATTTAAATTTAGTTATTAACTCTAAACTACTCATAATACATTCATTTTAAACTTACCGTCTTGCACCCACGTGCCCGGAGTTATATATTTACATAAATAACAAAGGACTATATAAGCTCATTAAATAGTCTGGCCTCGTTTAAAAATATATAAACTATTGAGAAGAAAATTAAATTTGTCCGTATTCTAATTGCACGCTTCGTCACTTGCAATTTCACAGTGTAATCCTGTAACAGGTTGTCCTGTTACACCTGGTAGCACTTTGTGGTCTGTCCTAACAACCACTGTCCGTTTCGTTTCGTTTCGCTCATTACTTAGCGGAGCACTGGTGTTAAGAGCTGCTCTGTCGACATGTCGTCAATCGAGCGTCAACAAGCGCAAGACTTAGTGAGGGACGCCTTTCCTCACTTTCAACAACGTAGCGTAGACGTTGTTGTGGAGATGATGTGGACCACGGGGACCGATATCATTACCATCCTCCGGTGTAAACCCCTCAGAGGAAGCACTGGAGATGATAGGTCGTTTCAAACGACACTACATCGATCCACATATGCGATCCGCGTCATTATTCTCGTGGTCGCCACCTTAACGGCTAAAGCAAGTGTTGAGGTCGTAAAGGCGCGGACACCCCGCTGTACTGGCGAAGGAGGCCAACCCTTCGGAGATGGTTTGCAAATGTGGGAGATGTCATCTCTGAGTGAAAGATAGTTGGCCCACGTCAACAAGCTTATTTCTCCACCACATGCCTGAGAGGTCGTGCCTGAGTCGCAGATCCACTGATGAATCTGCGTTCCTGAGTTATCAGGAATTAAAAGCTGAGCTAAAGCTCAACCTCGAAGCTCCAGAAATGGAACTTCATTGCCACCAGGAGTTCATGGAGTTCCTGCAAGGTAAGAAAAATCTTCAAGCTTACGCTCAGGAGATACAATAGTTGCTTTCAGATATTGTACATGAGCCGGTGCCTCTAGCTATGCAGGTCACTGGCTTTATGAAGGACTGAACGGCGGTCCCTTCAAGCAGACTCTTTACCGGCACCCCGCCAAAGCCTCTGAAGGGATTCTATAGACCAAAGCATCCGAGAAGAATTCAGCTGCGATCGGCAACATCGCATGCTAGATTTGGTCGAAGGGCAGCAGCATGTTAATCAAAATAACAATAGACGAAATTCAAATTTGTCCCACGACATTACCACCCGCGTTAATGGGTAGTGGTGGCTCAGAGCCAATGTATCTATCGGTTGTAGTTTCTTCAACCCCGTGGCAACCGAAAAATAAGAAATTTCTTCGCTGCAAAAGATGCACGAAGATGGGCCATTAAGCCCACGAGTGTATGGCTCCGCGGCCGGCGCCACGCAGTCAGCGGACTGGACAGTCCGCCGATCGGCGACATCAACAGGGGCAACCCTCTCTTGATGCAAAAAATGGCAACAACCAGTAGTGGCGGGGTGCCCTACTTGACGGGTTATCTCATATGCCGACATCGGGCATGTGAGGATAATACCACTATGTCCTGTCAATAGGTAAAGGGTAAAGGGAAACCTCTTATCGCCCTGAAGGTTAAGCCGCATGGAATCGATGTCCCCATGCGCGCTCTGTATGACACTGGAGCGTTTAATAACTTCGTTAGAACTGAGAGTCTAATGTCGATGGATTTCGTAGAAATAAATACCCCACGAAGTATGTTGTCAGACCGGTTAGCAACAGGTGCAAAAATGACTATTCCTAAGTGTGCGGTTCGCACACGATTCGAGCTGGATGAATTATCGGTTGAAGACGAATTCATCATCCTCAATACGGACAAGTTCGATGTGATCTTGGGCATCCCTTGAATGTCCAAGCATAAATCAACGATCGCCTGGGTTAACCTGTCGATCGACTGTGGTGGACCCACATGACTGATATCCCTGTGATTAATCCGGGTGTATCAAAAGATACAACCGCAGCGTCGGACAGTCTGGCGGATAGCGATGGAACCACTAGGTTTGATCTGACACAATCAGTGGAAGGAGCATCCGCTGATAAGAGTCCAGTGGGACTTATACACTCAACGAAGTACTGTTGCGTGTTGAGGTCATGAACAACACGGGCGATCAAGACGCCGTGTTGACATACTCACGGCCGACAACGATCGTCGTGCGACAGAGTTATCCACGGTGGGAAGTACCCACCGTGAGAACGAAGGTATCAACACGAGTATAAATTATTCCCGTATTGACGAACTAAGAGTAGTCGTGAGGAACAAGACTCTATGGTCGGCGGGGGCCACCGGGACGAATAGGCCTTGCGCGCGAGTTCTTACGACCACCGTGTCGTCGAACAGGAAAGCGATCAGACGAGCGCGTCTGATCATGAGGTCGAGTCCGTCGAGACGATTTTTTTTCTTGACGCAGACAGAAACCGGATTTAATGCCCAGTCGCTCACACTCGACAATCTTCCGGGAATAGGCCCGGATGTAATGGCCCTTCGAGCTCTAAACTGGAAGAAGTTTGAGGTTGATCGGATCAAATAGATCTGTTTCATCGTCGCAACCTATAATGTTGTGGATATTCGTGAGCAAATATCCACAGTGCAAACGCACAGCATTGGAAATGAGTGCGTTCCCAATAAATAAAAGATATCATGATAGATGACAGAGAACCTGACCCTATACAGGGTTGTGGTAAAGTGACTTATGAATTAATGTGAAGTACTTTCCAGAGGGCGCATTCTGATTGGCAGAAATACGGACCAAGGGCGTGGGAGCCGGATAGCCGCCGCCGAGCATACCTACAAGCGGCCGGACGGCGCCAGGCTTGGAATCAGGCCGGACGAACGTGACAGAGAGCGTGGATAGTTGGGCTAGCGGGCTAAGCGGACGGGACGACCGCGGACGTTGGACGGCCGAGGGGCGGATTGGTGGCGGATTGTTTGGAAGGTATGAGTGAAAGGAGCCTGAAGGAAGATGAGTGTTCTAGTGGATGAAGGAGGCACCCGGATCGGATGAGAAGCTGCCAAGGAAGTGCTAGCGCCAGCGGCCAAGGGGCTCGGATGGATGGCCATCCGGCCGAGCCGGCCGGGTACAATGTACCATCCGGACTGGTACCAGCTGGGTTCGGTGTACCGGCCGGGTTGGTACCATCTGGGGTTGGTGTACCGGCCAGGCGGGTACACAAAAATCGGAGTTAACCGGGCTACTTCGGGTAAGGCACATGACTGGTCAGCCGGGCTATTTGGGGTAGGTCACACAAAAGGGAGTATTGGATATAGGATAAATCAGTATACGTTTCGCTTTCTTAGACACAAGTCGCTTTTATTGGTTCACAGCGGAGGGCTAACAAGGTCCCCTCTTGCTGCTATTGGTTTGCCCGGGGAAGGTTAAGTTAACCCACCGGAAGTCCCCTGACCGGGAGTCGCGGCGTCTTCGTATACTCACCTCAAGTCGCCCGTGTTTTGAACACGGTATTAAGTATTGGGAAGTGGTGACATTTTGGCCTTCTGTGGAAGATTGTGGAGTTATATTTGGATTCCCCTTTACATACACATTTGGATTCACCCTTCATTATTATTGGTTTAGCTGGCCGATTGATTATTCTCGGTCCAGCCGGCACTATACAAAGTTCAAGTATATTGCTCGACGAGCTCCCCGGTGACGATTTCCGCCCAGGAGCTACCCCTAGTCCTAACCTCATCTCCCTATTCGACGAATTTACACTTTTCGCCCTAGGGTCCACCAGGAGAGCAAACCACCCAGTACTGACGGGTACACTAGGTGAGCTTTCAACATGCAACACCTGAGTAGTCACGATCAAGCGGATGGAAGTGACCGATCCAGCCGGCCGGATGCCGGATCGGAACATAACTCGGATGGACGGAGTACCCCTCCGACAGTCAGTCGTCTGGCCCCCCCGTGGGTGTTCGCATCTCAGGAAGATTTTCTGAGAGCGACTACACCAAAGGGTGGTGTAAGCCATGTCAAGCGCGGTGCTGTAAGGGTCTCATATCATTACACTTTTGGACCCCGACTCTACACGACTTTGGATTTTCGTCCTCGGTGGGACTCGAACCCGCAATCTCCCGGTCCCGAGGGCAGGGCCTTAACCACTGCACCAAACGAGGTCGGTAGATGACATTAGCGGGAGCACTGTCTATAGTGCTCTCGATTTGAGGGATGGATTTTATTAAATCCGCATATGTGAGAAGAATTTCCTTCTCGAGGTAGAAAGCAACCCAATCGGTATACTTTGGGAGTGGCTGAATATGCCACAGGGGCTACAAGATCCCGCCCCTGCAACATTCAATAGATGTTTAACACATCTATTGCGCCCAGAGCGGAAGTGCGCACTGAGCTACCTTGACGACGTGTTCATCTAGACTAAAGATGAACACGCAGGAGCATATAGATGCCCAAAAGAGGCATCTCCGTCGAGTGAAAGATCTTATGCGTAAACATAAGCTCTAAAGAGGCGCACCCTGATCCGTAAGGATCAGAATTACTGTTGAGTGGCACAGGTCATTCAAACCTAAGCTTGAACCACAGCTTGTGCTGCCCGGATGACGCCTCTCAGACTTGCAGTTGAAAGGAAAATGGGTGATGAAGAGCCTGTGAGTGAGATTCTGCAGCTGGTCTCGGTCGGCCTGCACTTCTTCCATAGACTTTTGTAGGAATCAAAAAATAGTTTTGAATACTTCGGAAACAAAAAAATCAGTAGTCTGTAGTGCTGTGTAGTTGTTACATGTCTTCTGAAGGTTGTCTAGTTGCTTCTAGTTTAGATAATGGGGAGCTACATTTATATTTTTCATCTGTATATAATTAAAAAGAAGCTCTTGATTTTCTTGATCATGTACAACCAGAAATCGTTGACTCACGTTCTGTTTTCCCGTAGTCAATAAAGGGATGCCCTCATAGGTTACGTTAGTAAAATTCATTCTGTTTATGTGGACCAGGCTCAGGTTGGGGTAAATGTCAGAACCAGGACCCAAATCAGTGCAAACTTTCAGACTTGTAAAACCAGGACCCGGACCCCCTCTAATTTAGGCGGCTGTTCATAGGTTGTCCAGATATAGTCAAGGACATATCCACCAAATGGCAAAAACCTCTTCCGAGTGAACAAGCTTGAAGCTATGTTTGATAAGAAAGGAAATGTCTCGGAATTCGTCAAACATCCGATATGGACCACGTAATTGTCGACAATTCATCATTGACTTACATTCTCCATGTAGATCCATGATAATACGTACAGGATTTCAAGAAAGAGCGCGATTCATTGCATCTAACAGCCACTCGCCACTCATTATACGGTATAGGACTGATGGAATACGAATCTTGCTGGAAAGTTCATCCTTCATCATGATCATATGATATGGTGGTCAAAGAAGAACGTCAGTACTCAAGAAACACAAGCGAGAGAAACAGAGTGTCTTCCTACTCGTATCGTATTTCATTATCCATCACCACGACCGCAGCAGCATGGGCACGTTAAGCGTTCCCGACTTTTTGTACAATGTTACAGTCTCCACGAAGCACGAGCGCGTCTTTTCCGACAAGTTTTGATTTTCACAAGCTGTAAATGGTGACACTGAAAAAGATGCCGTAGATTACGTTACTTGAGCATTTAAATAGTTAGTTTCGCTGCAGGGTGAATCATAATTGTAGTGTGCCGGATTCTAACTATGTGAGATTTGTAAATTCATTAGATCTGGAATTTTGACAAGATGATTTAGATGATGCTAATGTATTATTGAAATAACATAACTAACTACATGGATTTTTGACGTACACGTGGATCAGGAGACGACATTCCGGGCTGTACATGCAAAACCAACGTTACGATGTCATTTAAATTATGTGAATCCGATTTAAGTGACTGATACCTGTGCAATGGTCGCAGAAGATGACACTGCTAGTAGCAATGCTAAAAGTGAATAAGCTGTTTGGCTAGCACTACTCGACTTACATCCTTTTGGCATATTGTTTATTTCTCAAAGATAAGCCCAACAGTCAGTACGAGCTACTACGGCACAGTCTCGACAGCCGAGTAATGAAGGATACAAGCTGTCCTCGAACAAGCCAAAATCGAAAAAACGGAATCGGTATTAGAATGTCCCCGTGGTTTCACGGTGGCTGTGTGTGTACTCAAACCGAATTCCTGTATGATGACTTTGACGTCCATTAGCATTTGATTGGCTCAGAGGGGCACCTTGGGCACTGGAGGGTCGCTACGTTTTTAATTGTATAGACTATACACTGTATCGAGCCTCATATTGTATAGTACGGATCCATAGTCAAGAACCAAAGCACCATGAAGTAACATATTCTAATACAGCATTGGAAATCGGCTTATAAGATCTGTAACCTATTGGACCCTCACCGCGAATCTAATCGCTTCAATTCGACAAAATGACCAATAATTGTCATAGTGGACGTATATTGTCCTATTTAACGTCACTTAGATACTGTAATTTCATCAATGTATTCTTTTTCTTTTGAATGTGCGATGTTCAATACATACTCCGTGAGGATGTCATCTGGACAGCTTATGTACAACCGCCTAAATTAGAGCGGGTCCGGGTCCTGGTTTTGCAAGGGGTCCTGGATCCGAAAGTTTACACTGATTTGGGTCCTGGTTACCCGCTCAGGTTGATCCGTTGGCACATCTGCGGCTCTTTTATGGTCTTATGGGGGAAATTTCCTAACTTGACATTTGTCATGTATGAGTTTTGAGTTTTGTACATTGAAATTTCAGCTAAAAAGCATTTTCCTTCAATTTCTAGACATCACGCTTCGTAATAAAATATCAACTATAACCTTGCTAAGTGATCCTAAAAAATGTCTACTATTTGTATCCTTTGCAGTAAGTAGTAACGCATAACCCCGCTACTACTTACTGCAAAGGATACAAATAGTAGACATTTTTTTCTATTTTGCAGAAAGTAGTAACGAGATAATCACTAATGTTGTATCCTGGTAAAGATATGACTCGTAACTTCTTAATGTTTGAAGCTACTTGAAGTACATGTATCAATATGAATGAAGCTTCGCTTAGTTTGAAGGTAGCTAACACGCTGTTTGCGAATACTTTGCCAAGCCCAGCTCAGAACACTTCGATTTAATTGCTAAAGGGTGTCAATTGCTAGCCAGCATTGTT
This sequence comes from Sclerospora graminicola, assembly GCA_001887855.2. NCBI lineage: Eukaryota > Oomycota > Peronosporomycetes > Peronosporales > Peronosporaceae > Sclerospora > Sclerospora graminicola. The sequence goes on from MIQA02023520.1 coordinate 17,012, forward strand.
TGCATATCGCTACCAGGTGGTGTTTGTTTACGTGTCACTCATTTTCATCAGTGCAACGACGGCGCACTTTGGGTGATTTCGCATACTAAGTCGATCATTTTTGTACTTATTTGTATTATACTAGGGTGCGCTAGCAGCAGATGGGCGGGTTGAAACCGTCACAGAAAAAAAGAAACACGGCTCTTTGAGCTTTTTGATCCGCTTGGAGTGCCTAATTGATTTGATCGCAGACGCCGAACAGCTTTACACATACCCGTTCGCAGCATCGATAATAGATGTTCTTCAAATCTTGCGAGTATTTTGAATAGATGCCAGCGGGGAGAACCCAGTTTTTCGCTTGCATCGGTGCAGAGCACTGTGACTAACAGTAAACTACAACATTTATCGCAGAGCACACCAGGTTACATGCCAACTTGCAGACGCATCGAAGCAACACGTTCTTTCTCGATTCCATCCACAGTTTTAATAGGTTCCTGCAGCGCGTGTTGATCGTTTGGACATGGCAAGTGAGGAACCCTCGATGGAATCTGGCAAAATGGACACGGTAGAAGCGGAGCGTAAACGTAAGCAGCGCGACCTTAAACGGAAGTCACGGGAACGCCAAAAGGTACAGTACGAATGCGCTTGAATAACTTAGCGGGTGGTGGCTGAATTTTTTTCTATTGCGTATGCGTACGGTTTGATATTTACGCTAGCAGCGTAATCTCTTGGAATTACAGTCAACTGCTCAAGCGCTTGAACTCGAGTACAAGCAGCTAATTGCAGATAGATCGGTGATGGAAGAGCAATATAAGCAACAGCAAAGCGGGAATGTAGCTATAGAAAGCGGATCTAACACGTCGATTATTGAGCAGTCCCGACTCATGGAGCTACAAAGTAAATACTGGGCTGTACGACAGGAGATGCACGAGCTTCGAGAACAAATGACAGGGTTTAAGCAGAAGTTGGAAGAGTATGAGCGCTTCATTGCTATGCTAGATGGCCATCTGATGGGTTTCGAGGAGACACAGACAGGGCAGAAGAAACCAATGAGTTGAGGTCCTTCGTGGTGATCAGTGGATTTGTCAATGTGTACAGTATGTAAAAGGGTAGGTAGGCAGACTTGTCATATAGGACGGAAAGCTGTAAAGTGATGTATCAGCTATTCTAATACCCATTTCGTTTTTTCGATTTTGGCTTATTCGAGGACAGCTTGTATCCTTCATTAAGAGCATCTATTCCAATTAATGATTGGTCAATTTTAGAATTACCCACCCCCAGCTATTCTGTTACTGGCTAGCTGTTACAGGTTTACATGCAAGTGAGGAAGCGTGTAATTGGTCACGAGCAAATGTAATTTGCTCCTCAATAGTTTAATTAGTATTAAGCTTAAAGATGGACTATTTAATTGATTAAATAGTCCCTCGGATATATATATAACGTATGCATCAGATTATGAGCGACATCAGTTTATGAGCGCAAAAAACGAGTTTGGCCAATCATCATTCACCATAAATAAATCGCAACTGATGATTGGCGGGATTTTTGACGCAGCAGTTTATGACGCTTTTGACGGTGTGTCAAATTAGTACTACCGTAGTATAGAGATGATTTAGACTTGAATGGTCGAAAACGGCGCTTTGATAGTAATGTTAATGTAGATGAGGTTGAGATGTAGGTGAGGTATGGAAAACGAAATAGAAAAGATATCTGACATACTTCTCGTTAAATGTATTTCGCTTTGCCAACAGGCTACGTAGCGATCTTAATAATATGAAGAAGTGCTTAAACTGGGACCCCATCTAAGGCCAATTGGCAAAAATCGATTAACTTATACGCCGGTGTAGCGCTCAGTTTTAACTGGGATATTAATTATTTCCGTTTAGGCTTTTTACAAATTAAGATAATGCATATGCAGGGTAGTAATTATAAAAGTTAGTATGCTAACTAGCAAGCAAGAAAAAATAGCTCAAGTCAGGACACGTTCAAAAGGGTGATAGCAGTCCTTCTGCTATTATTGTATCGTTCTCTGTTCACAACAACATATATAAAAGTAAAAATGAGTTTTAATTCGAAGAAGAAGCAGGAAAAATAGCTCAATGAGGGATCCACAGTACACGGTAGAAGCAAAGTAATTTTATGTATCCTTTTGTTTTTGTCTCGTCTGTGCAAAATCTTTATGTTTTTTGTCTGGTCTGGGCAAAATTGATCCAAATAGTGGACCTCCTCGTGAATAGTGACCCCGCTCATAAACTGATGTCGGAAATAACCGGATTTCAGAGTTTGAACCGCTCTAGAGAAAAATAACGTGATTGACTAAGGTTTTCGATTATTCCATCTTTTGGTATCGTAAATCGGCTTTTCATTGGTGGTTTTAACCGTCCAAATCCATGCATTCTCTATGAAATGATCGTGAAAAAGCTAAGACACCAAATTTGCGCTCATAATCTGCTGCAATACGTTACTATTGTTTCAATTAAAAATACATGTAACTGTTACTGTAAAACCTGTATTAGAACCCCATCCCTTGATTTGCCTCCCCCCCTTGAACAGAATCCCAGGTCCACCTGGGGTTAATTGTACAACCCCATCCCTCAAATAGAACCCCACAGTACGGTATATAATATTAATTAGGGGGCGTTTATAATCACCCCCAAAACCATAGACTCACCCCCAAATTACAGTAGAACCCATATTAGTTCCGAAAAAACGAGCAAAATACACAGCCAGATGATTTAGAAGAAGGATATAAAAGAACCTGCTGCTTGGTTGGGTTGTGAAACTTCTTGTCGTTTATGTTTTTCGGATCCCCCCATACATTTCATGTACTCCTCGAGTAATCGATTTTCATGCGCAAAGTTATGTTCTACCGTGTAGTCTTCATAAGGCTCGTCGATTACTTCAATCAGCAGATCCGGAAAAGCACTTGGAACGCCAGTCAAAGCGCTCACTTTTGTCTGCTCTGTCTTTGAAGGTGCTCCATGCTGTTTAGTGATTTTGGTACTCGTTTTCATTGCATTATCTCGTTGCTGTAAAAGTGCTTCAAGATCAGGTGCAGCGTCTTGCCCATTGCTGTCATACTCATCGTTACTCCAGTCGCTGTCTTCGCTATCTAAATCCCATGCGTGCTCCACCTTGTTAGCGATCTCCGCCATTGTTTTTTCCTCCTCGAAAGCGGGTTTTCTCACCATTTGATCGCGCAGCACTCTCCAGCTGCCTGTAGTTTTAGCGCACGACACAGAGTTGCATCCAAAGACGTAGAGCGTACGTTCAGTCTCCACTGGAGCGTAGACTTGTGCAACCAGAAATAATCCCTTGTCGCACTTGGGGCATGTCAAGCTTGCAGCCTCCGGCGGCGGATCCAAGTACCAAGCCTAGATAAGCGACAGGATCAAAAATGCTGATGAGGCAATTTCATTTGTGTCAGAACACAGCGAAAAGTTGGCTCATATTTTAGCCATTAAAGCGTACCGGTGTGCCTCCTGCTTTGCATACGTAAGGTGAACTATTATCCACGCTCTGGCGCGTTCGAATCGAGCCTAGCAGCACCTCGTCCATTGTTTTAATACTATTAGCATTCGAGTATTACATTAGTAAATATATATTTCAATAATGGGCACGTTTTATATCCTTCTTCTAAATCATCTGGCTGTGTATTTTGCTCGTTTTTTCGGAACTAATATGGGTTCTACTGTAATTTGGGGGTGAGTCTATGGTTTTGGGGGTGATTATAAACGCCCCCTATTAATTATCGGTTTAATTAGGGAAATTATAAGTTTACCTCACCCCGTACCTCACTTTTGCAGCATGTAACCTCAATTTCGTTGCGTGTACCTCAGCAATCCTAGCTATAGTTAATTGGACTAAATACAGTATGTACTCTAACTTCCGACACTCAGAGAAAAGCATACCTTTCAGCCATTGATACAATTCCAAAAATCAAATTCCGAAGGTATTTTTTTTCTGGATCGGCGCCATATTTGAGCATAATACCGAAGTTCAAATTGACGCTACATTAATGCACCTATACTATATATCCATGTAGCTAGGGTACATGTATGTTTTCCCGGCTCTTGCTGCAGAGTAATACTCCAATCTAAACACAGTCAAATCCTATGTCGCGTATAACTTCCGTGGCCTAGCCGCTCTTGTCAGAAACAGCCGTATTACTGGGAGAAATTGAGCGAGTTTGACGCCTCCACGTGGGACGTTGGCTTACAAATACTGAACATTACATATTGAGAACATAATAATGGATACCCTTGAACAATCAATACTAAGTAAGAATACATATTTTTACCGGGTGTCGGAAGTGAGGGTACATACTGTAGACTGCTATATCAGCAACAATAATACCAGTATTGCGTACGACTGGCAGCGAGCAAAGCGCGCCAATTTTTGCGCGCAATTATTTTGTAATTACGTAGGACAAGAATTGGCGAAACTTTGAATCACTTGAGAGCGCATCCCGACGAGAACTTCAACCACTGGACAAAGAGCTACAGCTGTGCCGTGGAAATGCCAAGTCCGAATTCATTCTGAAATGCGCAATGCAGTTCTTGAACGACCACCACGAGGACGGCGAGCAGCAGGTACTGAGTGTACTGAGCTTCTGTGAAGGCTCGCCACCAATGTCGCCACCTAAACCAGAGGAAATGATTTTGAAAAAGGAGATCCCGTGGAGATTAAGAATCGAATCTGATATGAAGCAGGAATCACAGATGCCACATAAAGACAAGATGAATCGTTGCAAGACGCAACGTTCTTTTTTTCTCTCAAATAGAGCCCCCCTCGAATATTACCCCACGTTTGGGTGAGGTTATAGTGATAACCCCAGTGGGGTTCTAATACAGGTTTTACAGTATATATATATATAAAAATCCAATACACGTGGCTGCAAGGCGGTCAGTTTAAGAGTGAATATGTTATGAGTTAATAACTATAATTTAATCTATATAGGCAACTAGGTTTGACCAATTTTATGTCTCGGAGAATTGATGTCATGGGTTTCCTGGATACATGTTTCTCTACCGCCTGTAAAATTGGATCATACCTGGTTTTCTTATACTTAAAGGATCCTACTTCTCCGAGTAAAGCATGTCGGAAACGTAGTATGACTATCCTTTTTCGGGTTCAGCAGCAGCAACAATTCATCCGAAGATTTTAACAGCATTAAACGAGTGTGTGTCTAAGATCGGGGAAGCCAACGAATGGGATACGTGTGTGGATAAGATCCGAGATATACTATATGTGACAAAACGACGGCTATCTGGAAGACGCAAAAGACGAGTCCATCAATTACAAAAGATGGCTAGAGATAATGCGGTCACTCGGAATTAATTAATTTCGGGGGTAGCGACCTCTCTCGAACATGAACGCAAATTTTGACGAGGTAGGCGCTTGCACTGTACGGCGGCGGATATCCGCTGGTTATTTAAGAGGAAGGCTATCTGGGAACGAGACCAGACGGTGACCGCTATCTCCTGTGGCCCAGGATTACACTTTTTGGGAACTACATCAATTCCGGACCGGTTCGCTATTCGATTCTTGAAAGAAGTCAACGCGTAGAACCTTGTGTTACTGTAATGGGGTGCCATTACATAAGGGAAAAGTTCACCTCTGTTTGAGTCACCTCGGTTAGAGGCTCCTAACCAAAGGGCCAACCAAGTTAAAGAAGACACACACACCGACCTTTCATAAAAAATGTGATATGGGTGAGCAAAAACAGTGTCATCCATGTCTGTGTGTTTTGGGTGAAAATTCCTGTATAATTTTATAACCGAGGATCTGTTGACTCAGCCGACCTCTTCGAGGTCAGTTGAGCCAACCGAGATGGTGACGATCATCTGACCAATCAGATGCCTCCATTTTTCAACCGAGCTGTTCCAGAACAGAGGTGAACTTTGCCCTAAGTAATATTTAAGTTGAAATATCACAGTTCAATTTCAGACATAATGTCTGAAATGTGAATATTGGATTAAAAAAAATAATCCGTTGTTAAAACAAAGAAAGGGTCCTTTCCTAAATTTGTTTTGTGTGAGGATCGAACCGACTACAAATGACTCACTAATGATTTTTAAGATATTTTCTAATTTTGCTGGATATCGTTTACAATTTAAAGGTCGTTTAAATAAATCAAAACGTAAAAAAG